>CAUYON010072368.1:0-35715 GCA_963573935.1 Arctocebus calabarensis | reverse complement strand
ACAAATGAAGTTAAGAATAATCTTTCACAATGTTAAGTCTGGGGTTTTTTCCTGTGAATTGCCTGTTTATCTCCTTTACATAGTTCTCTATGCTGTTGTTGATTTTTAACAGCACTTTACATATTAAGGTTAACCACTTTGCTGACATGCATTTAGAAATTATTTCCCAATTTATCAATAGACCAATTGTTTTTAGTATTTTTCCATGTTGAAATGTTTTGTTTGTATATATTCAGATTTATCCAATCTTTTATGGTTTGGGATTTGGTGTTTTTCTTTGAGCTGCATTTTCCACTTCAAAATTTTTTGCAAAATTTTTTCTCTTATATTTTGTACTGTCATATCTGCTACTTATATTTTTGTCAATCATTTGGCCTGTAATTACAAAATAATGTTAAATAACAAGGACACACACCACATACTTTGTCAAAGAGACTAAAAATTATTTTATTCTTCAGGCAGCACCTGTGGCTCATCGAGTAGGGCGCCAGCCCCATATACCAAAGGTAGCAGGTTCAAACTCGGCCTCAGCCGAACTGCAAAAACAGAAAAATAGCCGGGCGTTGTGGTGGGCACTTGTAGTCCCAGCTACTCAGGAGGCTGAGGCAAAAGAAGAATCGCCTAAGCCCAGGAGTTGGAGGTTGCTGTGAGCTGTGTGACGCCAAGGCACTCTACAGAGGGCAATAAAGTGAGACTCTGTCTCTACAAAAAAAAAAAAAAAATTATTTTACTCTTCTTTAATCTCCCTCTTCTGTCCTCTTCAGCAGTTGTGGAAGAGTCTTGTCAGTCTTCCCAGCCTCTTCATATAGTTCTTTCCCAACTCTCAGTGCTTCATTTTAGATTGAATGACCTTGGAAATTTTTCTTTCCACCTATCTAATGGAATACAAGAGGAAGAAGGGAAAAGCATGTATTCTATATCCAAACAAAATTTAACTGAAATCTTAGAAACGTTATCTCTTCTTATTTATCCTCCTTGGGACTTATGATTCCTGAATCTGTGGTATGTGTCTTTTATCATTACTAGAAAATTCTTGGCTGTTACCTTTCCATACAGTGCCTCTTCCTCTAATTTCTCTTTCTAGAATTTCTCTTCCTTCAATTTCTAGATATGTTGGAGTTTTTCTTTCCTCCGTATCTCTTAACCTCTCCAATACTTTCTCTTTGTCCCTCTCTCTGAGTTCTTTATAACTTCCTCCAACCTAGCTTGTAGTTCAGTCTTCTCTTGAACTCTGTCAAACCTGTCAACTTAACTTCTTTAAGTTTTGAATATCAACAGCTATGTTTTTCATTGTTGGAAATTTTTTTTTTAAACCTGTCTGGTATCTTTAATATTGTCTTTGTCTGGAGATTTCAATTTCTTTAATGTTTATGATTATCTTAAACATTTTTACTTTATGGTCTCCATCTGATAAGTCTATTACTTGAAGTTTGTAAATGCCACATTCTGCTGTTTATTCAGTCTACTGGCTGTTGCTCATGATTAGGAAACCAGGAAGAAACTGTAAGCTCATTCATATTGGGGTGTTTTTTGTAAGGTCTGTGTAGAGATGTTTCCTCTAAAAACATTTTTGCTTTACTTCAACCAAGTAATCCAGAGCACATAACTTTTTTAATGTTAATCTTTTATGTTAATTTCTTAAAATTCGCAGAAAAATTAGGTAGTATAAATTTGAACTTCAACCCTGTATTAGAGCAGATTTATTGTTACAAATTTTACAAGGAGGTTAAAGACATAGACCAGACCCCAGCTTTGTGTGTACTTGGAAATAAAGAGCTCTCAGTTCCAGACCCTACTCCCAACTCGATCCAAGGTTATCTCTCGTAACAGTTTATAGCCATTAAAGCCAAGTACCTTGACTATTACCACTGGCAAAATCAAGCCAAAAGAAAAACATACTCAGCATCAGGTTGTTGTTAAGTTCTGTCGTCGTCTGGTTTTAGAGGGAAAGATGTGATATTTCCCTTATTTTCTTACGAAATCAGCACTACATTTCTAAAAATATGTTCCTCATATTTTGTCTGACTTTATGTAAGTACTTTATAATGGGAAAATTTTCCAATTATATAGTCACCCAAAGATTGGAGTGTAGACAGACATCAAAGGAATCACTTCTTGGCCTTTTAACTAAGATCAGGTATAAATACATAAAGTGGTAACAAGTGATACAGAGAAAGGCATGTCAGTGAGTGATAGGCTGATTGGGGCCATGAAGGGGACTATTTTACACCAGGTGGTCAATAAAGTCCTTTCAGTCAAGGTGACATTTGAACAGTCATACAGGTTGGAGAGGGAGGCATATAGCATATGGAAGACTAGCATCCAGACTAGAGGGAACCACAAACGCGAAAGATCTGAGGCAGGAATGCATTTGCTCCAACAAAGCCGTGTACCTGAAAAGAATGAATGAGGTAGACAGTGGTGGGATATTGGAGCAGAAAAAACATCTTTCCACGTGTTCCGTCCTTATTCCATCAATTCCTGTCCCTTGCACCCTTCCCAATGTCTCTTGTACTGTCTTTTCAGCCTATCCTAGTTCAAATATTAACCACTCTGTGTTTTGTTTGTCTGAGATTGCCTACAACGCTTCCCAAATACAGGTGCTCAATAAATGATAACATTTTGAATTACTTTTTCCAGAATATGTTGTCTTGGCTGTCCCTCTCAATGAGCAACTAATGGAACACATTCCCCTGTGGGAAGCAAGTAGGCTGATTTGTCTGCTGGGCGCCTGGCTTCAGTCCAGGGCAAAGCTCACAGCCACACCATCCCTGGGGGCTCATCAAGACCACTGAAGAGGAAAGGAATCCAGAGGCACCACAGATAGGGCAAAGTCTTTAAGACCATCTCTGCCCAGAGAATCAGCAGGCAGGTGGACTGAGCCCTTTGAACTCCTGATAGGCAGTTAAGTTAAATTGGGGAGACTAGCTTGCTTGCCCTGCAGAAAAGGAACTTGTTTATCCCGCCTCATTTCTAAATTCATTACCAGCCACTGTTGACAATTTACTATCCCATATTCCAGATTACCCTGCTGTTTTCTCTTTACCCAATCTTCCTCGGGACTTGGGATTCTTCTAATCCTATTTTAGAATTTTGGCACCTTTACATTTTGCATATATGCTTTGCATTAGAGATGGATAAAAGGTTTCTGAGAAGTCAGAGAGTTGCTACATTGTCTCAATCTGCTGTCCAGTGGCATGTGAGTCAATGTAAGCCTCTCCAGGCTCCCCAGACTTCATATTAAATTGGTCTAGAGTCTCATTATTTTTCCCCAGTGTCATTTCCCTTGTCAACCCAGAACCCAGGTCAGGGCCCACAATGTACCCCAACACCCCTGAATTTCATTTCCTTTGGCATTACAACCTCTGGTTTGAAATGTGTGATGGAAAATGAAGTTATGTTCACACAGAAACAACAGTCTAAGTCTATACCCCTTGTTTTATTTGCTTAATTGGTGGTACATGGTTCACAGGAGATGTGCTTTACTTTTACACAAGCTTGTAAATAGAAAAATACATTGACACAAAAATATGGTACTTCAATATAAAACTTAAACAATTTTTTCCAAAAAGAATACAGTTTATTTCAACAATTAAAGGTGGTTCTTATGTATGTACTGTATCATGTATACATTTAATTATATGTTTAAGGCCAATGGAATCTGTAGTTAATTACTCATTTGGTTCTTGAAAACTGAAACATACAAACATTGTCTTATTTTTAACTACACAAATAGGCCATATAAAATATGCCCTAATATGTAGCTATAAAATCGTGATGTACTCCACTAAAGTCTCATGGCAGCTTTAGAAGGCACCGCTATGTGATTGACATCCTGCCCTTGAAACACCCAAATCTTTTCCTATCTACAATACCCAATTCAAATGCATACGCCTCCAGGACTTCCTTAAAATTGAAAAGAAATCCCTATTTCAAAGCTATAAATACATAAAATATTACTAACAATGGGTAAGTTTGTTACAGGAGTGGTAGAAAGACGGTGACCTAAAACATGATGGATGCTCAAAGAAAATCCATTTGAAAATTATATAAAAGTAATTATTTTTTTCCATACTTGTATTTACCTAATTACCGTTCTGCCAAACATTTGCCACCACAAAATACAGTTACATTTATTCTTTATCTAAATTATGAGTGATACCGTCTCTGGAAATTTTAATTTATTTAAGCCATTATTTATTTAATAAATTTAACAAGAATTTTCCCTTAAATGAATACCCTTAAACTTTATAAACAATCTTCAAAAACCATATTTTAAAACCACCTTTAATTTGATATGAAGACACTTTGGCAGTGTAACAGAATACCTGGTTTTGGCAAGACCCAGCAAATACAGTAAATGCCCATGATCTCAATTAAAAATACAAGCAATGAAATACTTCATTTCTCTCATAATGAACTAGAGTACAAATGTGATTGCTTAGATACAAATGTCTGTCTTCCACCAAATAGCGAACAGCCATTTTAAAACTAATTCCTTTAATTCAACCAATGGAAAAGTAACACAAGTTACAAATATCAGTAATACAGAGGCTGATGGTGAAGACAGAGGAGTAGTTTACAAGCTAATTAAAACTGCAGCCTAGGGATGCCAGGTCATCATGATAAATACAAAGAAATAGAACCTAAATATTTACTAATCACAAATAACTCCAGCACAAGTACCAGCAATGCTCAGATATTTGGCCAGCACATGGGCCTCATATAATATGGATCACAGTGCCTGGAGTCATAAAATCTAATACTCTAACCCTTCAATCAACAATTCAAAGCAGTGGGAATGTAGTGAGGAGCCAGAAGTCCCACTTCAGTTGCTCCTACTACATTAAACCACCCCAGCCCCCACCCCCCTCCTTTTTCCACCAACAAAAAGGCACAGGGAATGTGCAATTGGTTGATCCAATTTACCTAGAGTCTATGGACATAGCCTTAAGTTGTCCTATATTCATGTTAAAGAGAATGCTTACATAAAATTAATACTCAAAGACAATGAACTGGTGTATGTGAATAGTCTTATTTGGCATTCAAGTGGTTTAAATGGCACTTTAGAAGGTCACATATAAATTTTTTAATTCATACTATCCATCCTGTGATAGTTTTGTAATTGCATCTATGATCTTAATTGAGACTCTGTACCTATTTACATTAAGGCAGGTGACAGTATCCTCTGTCACCCTATGTAATGAATATACTCTTCTGTGGCTGCAAAATCCTGAATCCTAGAATGATCTACTGTCATAGGCTAAGGTTTCATAAGGCACTTTCAGCTCTGTGAAATAGTTCGCCTAACTTTCAGACTGACTCCTAAGAAAATATTTACAAAGCTGCAAAAAGTTAATTTTAAAACTGGAGGCTTTATTGATAGGCCTAATGGAAATGGTGAGAAGCAGGTTGTCTACGGTGTCCATTCATCCCTCACTGTACCAGGTATCACTCATAGAAAGACCACAGCCATAGGTCTTCTCTATGTTCACTATGTTCGACTTGTTCACTATGTCGCCTCCGTGACTTTTCAACAGCCACATACCCCCTTCTCCTTGTTTTCACTTAACTGACTGGGAGAGGTGTGACCATTGGATCGCACCACTCCTTCAGGAATCCAGGACTTGTCCACACACCGTTCCATTCGCTTCATGATCAGGTCCAGAAGCATTTCAATTGCTTGGCTTATGTTTGTCCCATTGGCAGCACTAGTTTCAAAGTAGGGGATTCTGGAAGACAGAAAACTTAGGTAACAACACATGAAAGGAAAGGACAGTGACCTTTGCCCTTGATGTCTCAAAGAACAACTACAAATACCCAAGATCACAAAAACATTTTGCCAGCCCAGAGTTCATTTAAAAGTAAAAATGACAATAAAAATAATTTGTACTGCGTTCCTCATAGAGATGTAAAACTGGTCATTTTTTTTTTCTCTTATTTATCACACATTACTTTTTAATCTCATATTCTGTTTCTGAATGGCACCAGGAGTCAGTCAGCCATGCAAAACAGAGCCTTTTCTTTGTCCATCACCTTTCATGAAACCAAAGCAGATACTGTCTCTCCTTTCACTACCTACACTTATGCCTTTATTATCTAATGCCAACATCATTTCAGAGCCTTTACTTCCTACTTCTAGAACTCTCCCATCCCATATCCATACTTTACAGTTGAAGTTATATTTAGATAAGTTAAACGTAACATCACTCAAAACTGGGAATTTTAGACAACTAATCTTCAGAAGATCTTCAAAATTGACCATAGGAAGATCAATTTTCATTCCTTTTAAGGAAGCATATTTATTTTTTATTTTTATTTATTTATTTTTTTTTTGAGACAGAGCCTCAAGCTGTTACCCTGGATAGAGTGCGGTGGCATCACAGCTCACAGCAACCTCCAGTTCCTGGGCTCAAGCAAGTCTTCTGCCTCCGCCTCCCAAGTAGCTGGGATTACAGACATCCGCCACAACACCCGGCCATTTTTTGGTTGCAGGCGTCATTGTTGTCTGGCGGGCCCAGGCTGGATTCAAACCCGCCAACTTAGGTGTACGTGGCTGGCGCCTTAGCCCGTTGAGCCACAGGCGCCAAGCCAAGGGAGCATATTTATGTAATGTATATTTTAATAACACAGAGTTAAAACTTTACAAATTTAAAACTTTATTCATGGAATAAAAACTGTTTAAATTCATCTACGTGAAAAGTAAGACCTGAAAACTTTTAGAAATAAAAAAAATTATCTTTTTGATATTGGGATGAGGCAGGATTTCTTGATATAGCTATATAGAAGCTTTAAACTGTAAGTAAAAAGTTTGATAATCTTGATACTGTTAAAACTTAAAACTTTGGTGCTACAGTATAGACCAGGGGTCCTCAAACTATGGCCCGTGGGCCACATGCATTGGTGTAAATTGTATTTGTTACCATTTTGTTTTTTACTTCAAAATAAGATATGTGCACTGTGCATAGGAATTTGTTCATAGTTGTTTTTTTTTTTTTAAACTATAATCCGGCCCTCCAATGGTCTGAGGGACAGTGAATTGGCCCCCTATTTAAAAAGTTTGAGGATGCCTGGTATAGACAATAAAGTCAAAAGAAGAGCACAGACCAAACTAGATGGTGTTTCATATAACCGAAAAATGGGTTAGCATCTAAAAAAAAAACAAATAGTTTCCCAAATTACTTAAGGTAATGAACAAGATGACACAAAAATAGACAAAGGACATATACAGGTAAATCTCAGAAATTATATTTATGAAAAAAATGTTCAACCTCACTAAAAGTAAGGCAAATGCAAACTAAAATAATGGCATCTAATTCAAACCCAGATATGCAAAAATATAAAAATCTAATATCAACTATTTCTAAGAAGTGGGAAAAGAGAAATTTACATTTATTGCTGGGGCAAGTGTTAACATAAACTTGTTACAATTACTTTGGCAAATAACATAGTACTATCTGGTAAAATTGAAAATGTGCATGGCAACACCAATTCTATGCATACAGTCTAAAGTTGAGCCAAAGTGTTTTGATATGCAGTGAGTTACAGGTATACCTGAGATGATATTGATCCCTCAGCCTTGGGGCAATTGAGAAGCCAGAGTCCCTGAACCCATCTCCTCCAACCTTAAGCAGCCTTATTCATTTATCCCAGTGAGCTGTACAAATAATTTGTAAAGGATTTTTTTTTCTTTTTTCTTTTTTTGGAGATGGGGTCTCACTATATTGTCCAGGCTGGTCTCAAACAATCCTACTGCCTTAGCCTCCCAAGTAGCTGGGTTTACAGGTATGTGCCACCATATCCACTGTACAAATATTAACATTTGCAGCTCAGTACCCATAGGACAGTGGTTATGGCATCAACCACATACACTGAGGGTGACAGGTTCAAACCAAGCCCAGGCCTACTAAACAACTGCAGCAAAAAAATAGCCGGGCATAATGGCAGGCACCTGTAGTCCCAGCTACTTGGGAGGCTGAGACAAGAGAATCGCTTAAGCCTAAGAGTTGGAGGTTGCTGTAAGCTGTGATGCTACAGCACTCTACCGAGGGCAACACAGACTGTCTAAAAAAAAAAAAAAAAAAAAAAAATCATTTGCTATGTGTGCCTTGCTGTGAAAAATATTGAGAAGCAATGTTCTAGCAAAGCACTATGCAAAAGATCTTTCCTAGCTGGGCGTTGTGGCGGGTGCCTGTAGTCCCAGCTACTTGGGAGGCTGAGGCAAGACAATCACCTAAGCCCAAGAGCTGGAGGCTGCTCTAAGCTGTGACGCCATGGCACTCTGCCAAGGACGACGAAGTGAGACTCTTGTCTCTTAAAAAAAAAAAGTAAAAGATCTTTCCGTGATAACAAAAACTTTTCATATATATGCCATCCAGCAGTAACCACCAGCCACAGGGAGCTCTTGAGCATTCAAAATATAGCTAATGTTCTGGGGGCAGTGGCTTACAAACCTGTTATCCCAACATGATATTTTATTGTTTTATTATTCTGCAACTTGAAAGTAAGTGGGGACAAAAGGACTGCTTAAGCCCAGGAGTTCCATATAAATCTGGACAAAGCCAGACTCTGTCTTAAAAAAAAAAAGAAAGGTGGCTAATATAACCAAGGGCTGAATTTTTAGCTTCGATTTATATAGCTACATATGGCTAGTGACGATCATACTAGACAGCACAGCCCTAGAGAAACACTCATCTATGCACACATGGCCTCACCTAATGGAATACTGCAGCACTGTTATAGTGGAAAATTTTATCTGAATGTCCATTAATGAGTTCATAAATAAATATGTTACATTTTTCTATAATGAACTATTATGCAATGCTTAAGGTGTATCTGTGTGGCAAAAAAATCCCCCTAATTAAATGTTGAATAAAATAAGTTGTATGGTATGAGAACATTAGTGTGAAGAACACAAACACATTGTTACGAAGCAAACTTAAGTAGTAAAGTATAACTTCTTAGACTAGAAACATATAATTTGGAATGCTTTTAATTAAAGGTAACAAAATTTTGGCCCAAATGTGACCTACGTCCTAGTGTGAATTTAGTATTGTGCACAATGTATCTAGAAGTAGAGAGGTCCTGGGTTGATCGATCCCGCTGATGAGCAGTCTCCACAGCGGACCTAGATCTGTCCTGTCTGTACTGCCATCATCCATGTGTCAGCCCGGCTCCTTCACGACCACAGAAACTGCAACATTCCAAGCACCACATCTCAACACACCACAGTTCCAAGGCAGAAAGTGTGTTCCCTCTGCTTGCGTGCATCTCTCTTAGAAGAGAGGAAATCTTTACTAAACTTCCAGTAGACCTCCCGTCATGTGTCATTGGTCAAAATCGTGTTACATGTCAATGCCCAAACCAAACTCCAGCAAGAGGAATGGCACAACACCATAATTCTCATAAACCAGTCAGTCTCCCTGGGCCAGGGCCTGGCACCTGCCTCTCCTATACGGCATGTCTTATTCTATGGGATTCTACGAAGAAGAGAAGGGGTGGGGGATGGGTTTTGTCTGGGTGACCCACCATGTCTGCCATAGGAAGCAGAGACAGGGTGTTTTCCTCTGAGGAGGTAAGGAAGAGAATGAAATCAGCAAGCAGTCTTAAGGGGGGGGCTTTAACTGTATTTGTAAGAAAGGATTTCTTAAAGCTGGCCTGTGGTAAGGAAGGCCCCAAGAAGTGAAGTGGTCTGATCCATGTCATTCAGCCAATAAATGACAGATGTAAAACTTATGTCCTATTTTCCCATAAAAGTCCTCCTGAACTATGCTACCTCTTATTAAAAAAAAATAAGAAATGTTCTCTCAGTTTAGTTCATAGAATACTGATTTCCAAGACTACTAACTAGAAGAAAAAACACTTGATTGAATTCAACTTTTATTATATGAATTTTTTGGACTATAGCTATTTTTTTTTTCTTTTGAGACAGAGTCTCACTATGTTGCCCTCGGTAGAGTGCTGTGGCATCACAGCTCACAGCAACCTCCAACTCTTGGGCTTAAGCAATTCTCTTGCTTCAGCCTCCCAAGCAGCTGGGACTACAGGTGCCCGCCACAACACCCAGCTATTTTTTGTTGCAGTTGTCATTATTGTTTAACTGGCCTGGGCTGTTTTCAAATCTGCCAGCCTCACTGTATGTGGCTGGCGCTGTAACCACTGTGCTACGGGCGCCGAGCCTTATTTTTTGTTTTGTTCTGTTTCCCATTTTTGCTTCAGGGATTTTATTTTTATATTTTCTTCACAGTGTTCTTGTTTGCCTAAACTGAAACAAGCTGGCATAAATTTTAAAAATAATATTAATAACAGCTCTTATTTCTTGAGCTAGCCAATACAGTGTGTCTTACATGCAAGATTTCACTAAATATAACTACCATGAAATATTCCCACTTCACAAATTATTAAGCTGAGGCTCAGAAAGATGAAGCAACTTGCCTAATTTTACAATGCTAAAAAGTAGTGGAATTAGGATTTGGATCCACAACTGTCTTAAGTCCAATATAAGCAGTGTAACCAAAGGTTCTCTGGTTCCAAACTTATATATTTTGTATAAGGATTTCCAAAGTAGATGAATCTTCTACTTGCTGCACAAGAAAAAAAATGCTGACATTAGGGAGCAATCAGAGGTCATCGGCAGGGTTTGCGGAAGGCTTTGACACTTACAAACTCCAGGCCATATTCCAAGACCATGCACTAGATGACATTCTGGATTCTACAGCATCTCAAAGTCCTCAAGACCATCAAATCTTAAGTGCATATTTGTTTTATATATTTTGGTATGGGTGTAATATTTTTTGAGACAGAGCCTCAAGCTGTCACCCTGGGTAGAGTGCCATAGCAACACAGCTCACAGCAACCTCCAATTCCTGGGCTTAAGCAATTCTCCTGCCTCCGCCTCCCAAGTAGCTGGGACTACAGGCACCCACCACAACGCCTGGTTATTTTTTGGTTGCAGCTGTCATTGTCATTTGATGGACCCAGGCTGGATTTGAACCAGCCAGCTCAGGTATATGTGACTGGCACCTTAGCCGCTTGAGGCACAGGCGCCAAGCCAAGGTGAAATTTTTTTAATAAACCACAAAGCATTGTTTCAAAATGGTAAGGCTGTTATCATAAATGATATCATAAATAATATCACGTAATCTTGAGAAATCATTCTTATTGTAGCAGACACCCTTTATACATTTGAGCTAGTTATTACAGGATTAATCACCTGACAAATTCTTCCTACTTCTCAATAAAGCCGTGAAAATGAGGACAAAATTTTATTTCCCCAAACCATTGAGTTCCTTTCCATCATTTGGTAATAAGGAATCTAACCAAAATATTCTCTTAGATGTAAAAACTACAAAAGTTGTTTTATCACCTCAGGGAGTCCTGCCATTGAATTCAGTAAAGTAGGCCTCATATTTATTGGAACATTAAAATCCTCTATGGTTACTTTGCTTGACGAATGTCTTTGTTTTCCTGTATTTTCATAGCATGTCACCACTACCTCAGTGACCTATTACAATTCCCCTCACTCATCTATTATGTCTGTCTAGTAGCAGCTTCTGCCAGAAAGTTTTTGAATTGTTAATGTTTTTAACAGGTCTTTTTAGAAATGTCCCCTACTGATGTCACTAAGAAGCCTGTGTAAGGAATACATGGGTAGGGACATAGCCCTTTTCTCCATTACGATTCCTGATCAGGCTGTCTTATTATCTGCACACTTCCTCTAGGGGCTGACAGGACTTGCAGCTGGACCTCTGCAACCCTCCCATCTTAACACAGCCATCAGAAACCTGTGGCTCAATGGGCTAAGGTGCCAGCCACGTACACCTGAGCTGGTGGGTTCGAATCCAGCCCTGCAACGAAAAAAATGGCTGGGCATTGTGGCGGGGGCCTATAGTCCCAGCTACTTGGGAGGCAGAGGCAGGAGACTCGCTTGAGCCCAGGAATTGGAGGTTGCTGTGAGCTGTGATGCCACAGCACTCTATCCAGGGTGACAGCTTGAGGCTCTGTCTCCAAAAAAAGAAAAGAAAAGAAACTAGTTGAGGACCTATGAGCTCACTTGTCCACCCACCAGTGAGTTCCACAAGATACAATTGCTGTGCTGATTCCACCATAACTATCTTCTGCTAGCCCTTCATTGGTGGCTCTGAAATATATTAATCACAGAAGGGTTTGTTGAGAAAATTACCTGGTCTTAGCAATTTCTAAGCCTTCTGTCTGTTTAGTTACTGTCAATCTTTTCTCCTCCATCTTCAGCTCTCATCTTGCCCTAAACATGAAGACATATTTTTGTCGCCACAGACACGTGTGATATTTGATTAAAAACTGTGAAGAGGGCCTTCTTTGTGATTGGATTCAATAAACATTTATCAAGTACCTGTGATATGACTGAGCTAAATCCTGGGGACAGGAAGCAATATGTGATGCTGCCATTGATATAGAAATAGAATTTTGTTTATTTTTATTTTTTGATACCTCAAAATATTCAAACTGAAAGGAATAGAATTTTAGATTGAGAATTCTCTAAATCAGTGATTTTCGACCGGCATACTGGTGTGCCATGAAAAATTTTAAGATTATTAATTAAATCATTTTCAAAAGAAGTTCAAAGCACAATAAGAATATTTGTGTTTTTACTCTTTTTTAAATCAAAATAATTGGTGTCATGGAAGTTCAACTACAGGTTCAAGTGTGCCGTGAGATAAAAAATTCAAAAAACACTGCTCTAAATACTTAAATTTTCTTCATCATGATCTTTCTTAATTATATCCATGAAAAAAAAATCAGTTAATATCTGCAGAACATTTCTTATACTTAAGGAGAGGGCTTGACCATTCATGATTCGTAAAATATATTATTAACAGGAACCACAGCTGAAAAGCTCACCCTCCCAAGAATAAATTAGAAACAGAAAAAATTATTAAGCAGTAAACTTCCTTTAAGTACTATGTCACAATAATGTATGTCTCATTTTTAGAATTCTTTCAAAACCAATTCTAAATATCTTTCTAACTCGACTTCAAACTCATTCCTCAATTCAACCTCTATTAAGCTACTTCTACTTTTTTTAGTTTCTTCCCTCTCAGCTCCTGCAAATTACTTCACAGTCATTTTTGAGACATAAGTAAGAAAACACAGCTTCAAGCTCTTCGAAAACTGTACAAGCTAGGGTTGGAAGTTAAGGACGATGTGGAACACTGGATAAGAGCCATACCGCCTGGATTCAAACCCTAGCACTACCAAATACCAGCACTTACCAACCGCATGACTCTGGCAGACTATTAACTTCAGTGCCTCAGTTGCTTCATCTGTAATGCCAAAGATTATCAGTATCTTCTTGTAAGGACTAAAGGAATTGATATTTAAAAGCATTTAGGGCATCACCCATAGCTCAGTGGTTACAGTGCTGGCCACATATACCAAGGCTGCAGGTTTGAACCCGGCCCAGCCAGCTAAAACAACAAAGACAACTGCAACAACAACAAAAAAAAAATAGCCGGGCGTTGTGGCAGGCACCTGTAGTCCCAGTTACTGGGGAAGCTGAAGCAAGAGAATCACTTAAGCCTAAGAGGTTGAGGTTGCTATGATCTGTGACACCACAGCACTCTACCCAGGGCGACAGGTTGGGACTCTGTCTCAAAAAATATTAAATAAATAAAAAATAAATAAAAGCACTTAGATCAGAATCTGACACAAAGTAAACACTTGATAAATGTTTATTTCCAGCACAGAAATGGGTTAGGTCACAAAAATTTATTTGTAAATTTGTTGTTTAAAACTCAGAACATATCATCCCAAAGAATCCACATCACTAGCAATATTATAAACATTAAATTCCCAGACTAGCCCACAAAGTTTGGTTTAATCAATAATGCAGCTGGTCTTTAAAATCTACAGAACTTCCCTAATTCTAGTACCTGGGACCATGCTTCCCTACATCACGTATAGATCACTCAGCCTGTCCTAGCAAGTGCCTCATGCCCCAAAGCATTTGCCTCCTTCATGCCTCATTAAACCTTTCACTCCTCAAATGATTTTCACTAAATGCTAGCAGAAAAAAATGGATCTTACTTCACTGATTATTGTCGAGGTGTAAATGACTATGGCCTCTAGTTCAATGTTGATTAGCTTAATCAAATATCTAACTGGTAGATTTTCTTTTTGTTTTTTGTTTTTGAGACAGAGCCTCAAGCTGTCACCCTGGATAGAGTGCTGTGCCATCACAGCTCACAGCAACCTCCAATTCCTGGGCTCAAGTGAATCTCCTGCCTCCGCCTCCCAAGTAGCTGGGACTACAGGTGTCCGCCACAATGCCCGGCCATTTTTTTTGGTTGCAGCCATCATTGTTGTTTGGCAGGCCCGGGTTGGATTCGAACCCACCAGCTCAGGTGTACGTGGCTGGCGCCTTAGCCCATTGAACCACAGGCGCTGAGCCTAACTGGTAGACTTTCAAAGTATAGGAGAGAAGTTACACATTTTTAAGTCACTCATATTAAAAGATGTGCAATATTAACATGATATAGTTTAGAATTATAACTCCAAATTCATACAATAAACTTATTTTAATTAAAAGCATATTTCCTTGCCATTTGTGAACCCCCAAGTCATGCAACCAGGAATTGGGAAAACTTTAAAATCTGAGCAAGTGTGACAATAGAGCTTTCATTTCTATAGAAACAAATGAATGGTAAAGTTCATTCCTTTCAGTTCTTTGAGCTGCCAGAGGAAAAGAAAATTATATGGGACCAGAGAGACTGAATAAAGATTTTTCCTTCCATAAGAAAATGATATCCCAGAGACAGAAATGTGTACTGCTCTTACATTTGAAAATTGGACTGTGCTGCTTACCCTAAGGACACTGGAAGTCTACTAGATGGAATGAGAAATATTTTTATGCCTGGATCTTTTAAATGCTCTCTTTAGGAGTTTAAGCTACCTTACCTAAATACTTTTATTAAATATGTTATACATTTTAAAAGCTATGTAAAAATAGTCTAAACTGGGGAGAGAAGTAAGAATAAAAGAAGAAATAAAGTCCAGATGTTAAGATTCTGGGTTCTAGAGCCAACTAACTGTTGGCTGTATCCCTGTTTCCAACTCTGGACACTGCCTCCCTATCTGAAAAGGGAAGTAACAGGTCCATGGGATCATGGTAAGAAGGAAATGAGAGAATATATGTCAAGTGCCGAGCACATGCCTAGCACCCAGCAATAAACGTTAATCTAATGGTATTTTTTGTCTTCTCTCAAAAATCTTCTGCTGTTCCCAAAATTTATTAGGCAAAAATCTAATAATCAGCCCTTAAGTTCAAGATGTTGAATTGTTATTCCTTCTCTCCACGTGGTGGTGCTAATGTAACATTACCACGGAACAGCACAGCTAAAAGCAGAACAAATTCTGTACTACCAGCCTGTAAATGGTCACTTAGTGGCCATTTGGGGTACATGCAGACTAATTTTAATATGCTTTTCAAACATAGATTAATCATTAATTTTAAAATAAAAATACTGAGCAAGTTCAAATCAATGAGAGGGACATACTTGCTTACTGTACCTTTTCACCAAGATCTCCCTCATGCCATACGTCAGGATCCAATTCTACCTGATTTCTTTTCTATCATTTAGTTCCATAAAACAAGATCCTAGATGCCAGTTAGAAGATTCCAGGACTCATACAACTATGTTTAGTGATTCTGTCAAATGGTTCTAGATGTTTGGTTCACATATGGATCCAGAAATTACAGAGAAATTTCTCATTAAAGTGAAAAGTGAGTCTCACTACTTTTTCATAATCTATTGGACACTAAATGAATGACATTTACAGAAAGGGGCTGACAACTTGAACCTGGAAGATTGCCGCAAATGAAATCTAGATCCTCTACTGAGATACATGGGGCTCTTGCAAATCATGTTTGTAAGTTTGTGGCTTGTTTATGGGGTTTTAAAACATACCCAATGATACATCACTAGTTTATTTCTCAGATCAAGAAAGAATGCCAACAACTTTGTAAAAATGAAGCCTTTAGATACTAGATAAAATGCTGAGCATTCTGCAGAACTAAGCCACTTGAAACTCCTAAAGTGATCTGCACTGATATTACTAAAGATGTGAGTAAATCTCTTTAATTCCTCTTTTATTCCAGACACTTTTTTTAGTGAGTTTTTTTTTTTGTTTAAAGACAGTTTCACTGTATCACCCTGGGTAGAATGCCATGGCGTCATAGCTCACAGCAGGCTCAAACTCTTGGGCTCAGGTGATCCTCTTGCCTCAGTTTTTCATTTTTAGTAGAGATGCGACCTCGCTCTTGCTCAGGCTGATCCCAAACTCCTGGGCTTAAATGATCCTATCTCGGCCTCCCAGAATGGTAGGATTACAGGCGTGAGCCACCACTGCAGCCCATTCCATACACTCTTAAGCTTCTCCCTCACCAACAGCCAGTAGCCTTCGGTGGGGAAAATGTCATATTCCTGCCCACATCTTTGTACAACACATGAAATATGTACATCCAGTTGTCACACTTTGATCAGAGTCACAATTTTCTCTATTTCCCTCAACTCCAAATCAGGAACAAAGTCTTATTATGACCTGCAACAACCCTCTGTGAATAGAGCAGTGTGGGCAGGCAGTTCAATACAACCATATTCGCTCACAGAGTGACATCGTTGTCTGGTTGGGTGTTCCCTGAGTACCAATTCCACTGTCCCTTCCTAGTCTGTATCGTAGCTGAGATAATTAACTGTGCAAGGGGGGAAAAAGTCCTCTCGTTAGCATGGCTTTTTCAGTGATAAGTCACTGTGCACATTTCCCGTGCATGGCACAAGGAGACAACCGTTTCATATTCTGTGTATGAATAACTTTGTCCAAGGAAAATATATGCTAGCGTGCACACCTGCCAAGGAAAATGTCAAATAGCACGGATTCCTGATAATAACTAGGCATCTATGCTTGTTTTCCCAAAGTGCTGTCCTGAACCAACAGCAGCAGCGTTTAGGAACTACTTAGAAATGTAAAATTGTGGGCTCCAACACAAGCATATTGAATGAGAAATTGTGAGACACAGCACTCAGGAAATTCTTATGCACCTGAAGCCTGAGATCTAATAGTGTCATCTAAAAGAAGGATGCTGACAAGGCTTCATTCTGCTTTCTTCTAATATACAGGGTGGCCATAAAGTTTGTGTACAATTTAAAATAGTCTATTTTAAATATTGTATTTAATGATTGTATTTGCCACTGACTTAGTAGATATTTTTTAAAGTGTTTTAGCAAGTGTGCATTTTAATCATGGCAGAAGTACGAGTTTGCACCAGTTTCTGTTTTGCTCTCTTTTCTGACTTCCTTGATGATATCACTCAATGCAACATACTGGAGAGCATTATTTTGCACTTGTCCTGGGAAAATTCAACTGGTTTCACCGAGAGATCACTTGTTTTCTTAGGAAGTGACTTAAGACCTTCCTATAATAATTTAACCAAGATTCACAGCAAAGGCAAAAGCAAAAAAAAAAAAAAAAAAACAGCTAGAAAATTAGAGGTAAAAAACGCTTAGGCTACTAAAAAGACTGTTTTTACATCTTAGTCCCAAGAAAGGCAGGATTGCATTTTTTCCTAACAGATTGAGTTGTGTCGTACATTCTCGGTTATCAAGATACTCATACAGCTTTAGGATTTCGGATTGGTAAATATTCATGATGTGTGAAAAAGCAGGATACATACTGCACGATCTCAGTCCCACAGAACTGGATGTTGGGTGTGTACACTCAGGATCTAGAAGGGCACGTCAAACTATAAACCTCTTTGTGGACGGCTTCATTCTTTACTTCTTGTGTTCTTCAGTTTCCTATACTGCATATATTGACTTTTAAAAAATAAAGGCTGTAAAAACTTGAAATAAAAACTTTTTCTGATATTCACACAACTTACCTTTTCCACTTTTAACTGCTGTGTAAAATCCTTATTCTCAGATTTGCTAGTCCCAGCACACACAGAGTTATGTTCCATAATTGCGTGTCATGTTCTGTATTAGGCTTGCAAAGTTTTTCTGAGACATAGTCTTTCATTCTCTGAATGTATATATATATATATTCCAGAGAACCACTTGGGAGCTAATGATCCATTGTTATAAATTGAGACTGGAAGACAGCTTAATAGTTACAAGAAACCTAAATTTGTCAAACAACATACAAACGTTATGAAGATCTCCCATTAATTGTACCCTTTTGGTTAACTGACAGCTAGAGCCCTTTAGTGCATGTGCAACCAATAAAAAATGTTATTTTAGAGGTCTGTGAAAATAATCATTAAACTTTAAGCCAAATTTGTGAAATGCCATGTAAACCAAATTGCTCCAGCACATTTTTCTCTGAAAGTGCCCAACAGCCGACAGAACAACAAACTTCACGCTTCCTAAGTCCTAAAGGGACTGTTTCCATCCCTTTTCCTTCGAGAGTTTCAATTATTCCTATCTGCCAATCCCTCTCTGCTCATTTTAACTCACTCAGAAACTATCGATTGAGGAAACACCCCGCAGCCATCATGCACGGGCACAGGTGAAAGTCCCCACATTCCCCAGATACCCCATATGACAGAAGGCCCCAAGTCCGGCCCTCTAGCACTGGGCGGGCCCTGGGACCCTGAGAAGCAGGACAGAGGAAACAACAAAGGGTTAAAGAAGCCCAGCGGGAAAGAAGTCAATCCTGATTCTTCCCCAACAATGGAGAATATACTTGTTTGATCTAACTAACTCCCCTAACTGCCTTTTCTTTTTTTTTTTGAGACAGAGCCTCAAGCTGTCGCCCTTGGTAGAGTTCATGGCATCACAGCTCACAGCAACCTCCAACTCCTGGGCTCAAGTGATTCTCTTACCTCAGCCTCCCAAGTAGCTGGGACGACAAGCGCCCGCAACAACGCCCGACTATTTTTTGGTTGTAGCCGTCATTGCTGTTTGGCAGGCCCGGGCTGGATTCGAACTCGCCAGCTCTGGTGTATGTAGCTGGCGCCTTAGCCGCTTGAGCCACAGGTGCCAAGCCTGCCTTTTCTTTTTTCCCATTTACAAAGGCACCTGTCAACAGCATGGTCCAGATGCGTGGTTTCTATTGCTTCATTGCCACTTCCTCCTCACTCCTTTGCAACACAGCTCCCGGCTTCGACACTTCAGTATTCTCTGTGGTCGCTGACCTCTCCTTGGTTTCCCCCACCACCCACTACTTTACACAAGTGCCTCTCAAGGGAGGAGGGGGGCATATGAAAACCGCCCGGGGGGCTATGTCAGTTGCCACCTTGGAATCACCTAAGTCAGTGGTTCTCCACCACTATACATGAAAAACACACTGAGAGCTTTTAAAAGGTACCAACACCCAGGCTTTGTCACGTGTCAGTCCGGCCGGGCTGAACAGCATGTCCCAGAATCGTCTTCCTGGTTAGGGTGAACCACAAAGGAAATTTGGGAGAGCTGTGGGGGCAGAAGTGAGGCAGCGGCCACTTTATGGCTCACATGTGTTGTTATCTTCTGGCTCATCTCACTGGCAGACACCAGCAACTAGACGTTCTCCTGGGCCAGGGGTGTGCGGTTAGCCCTGTAGCAGAGGGCCCTGGCTCATGCAGGACACCCACACAGAGGCAACCAGAGCTGACGAGGATTAGTCCGTCATGATGGGTCCCAGCTGGTTCTCACCTTCCCACCTGTCCCCCCCTTGAGATCCTCCCCTCCTTTCTGACTGCCTGTCCTGCAGATTTCAAGCTTTCGCATCAAACATAAAGACGACACCTCACAGAGACTGCTTAACCAGCTCCCACACAGGTGCACGTGGTCAAACCCGCATAACACATCCCTGTACATATACACAGGTATTTCTTCAATTGAACCCTGCCTAACAAACTCCTCCAGACCATGTAAGTCAGATGCATGAAGGTAAGGCCCTGAATGTGTGTTAAAAGCTCTCCAGATGCTTCCAGCATGGTTCAATAGCAACTACCCTAGGGTAAACACCTCCACATCCAATTTTAAAGCCTTGCTGGAGTCAGCCCATAGTTGCTGAGACTCCTCCAAGTGAGCTAGACTTGAGAAAGGTTTAAAATTCTGTTCTCCACACCCTATGTATTTTTTTTCAGGTTTATTCTCTTTTCCTTTTCCACAAATACAGCCACTCTCCGCCCCACAGATCACTGCAATCTCCCCGTTGCTAGTCCCTCCTCCCTCCATTTTACTCCAGCTACAACCCCCGTACTGATCTGGGAAAACACACATAACACCCCCCAAGCTCAGAGGCTCTGGGGAACACGCTGTCACCCACAGAGAGATCAAATCTAATCACCTCACCTGGTATTCAAAGCTTCCCAGAATCTGGCTTCTTCCCAGCTGGCCAACCTGTCCTTCCACTCCCTTCCAAGTGTAAACCCTATCAGTTTTCTAAACATCCATCAGCCCAAGGAATAACAAAGCAATGGTCACACAGTGAGAAGGGAAAGGCCAGAATCCCCGGCCTCCTTGGTTTCTGCCTAACCACTAAGGCTGCTAGCTCAGTACCATCCCTTACCCACCACACCACACCACTCCATCCCCTTCCCCTCCATCCTCAACCTTGATTGCTACCTCCTATTTTCAATACTAGAGGGGCTAGTATTTTGGTTTTGGTTTTGGGGGGGGGGTTGTTTGTTTTTTTGCAGTTTTTGGCTGGGGCCGGGTTTGAACCCTCCACCTCCAGTATATGGGGCTGGCGCCCTACTCCTTTCAGCCACAGGTGTCACCCGCTAGAGAGGCATTGAATTTACATTTGAATTTTCAACCAGATGAGACGTGGAAAGAGAATACAAAGCACTCTGTATAGTAACTTTGACACTTTTAACAAGCAACAAGGGACTACGTCTTTTATGTCTAATTCATGCAGCTGCTACTATGATCCTACACCCAGAATTTGACCCTCCACTGGAAAAACAGCCTACACGGAAGAGGATCTCATACTCCCCTCCCAGCATAGAAATTTCAAAACCAGAACTCAGTCGCAATACCCAATAAGACTTAATTATTCATTGTGAGTATTAGGTATGCTAGAACTCTACAACAGCATATGAACTGATTTTGAAATGTCCTTACTGAACATAGAGGACATCCTCATCCCAGGGGTCTCTTGTTTGTACTTGGAAAGAAGGCCTTACCCAGGGCATTTGCACACCCAGCTGTCTTCGTGTAAATGCCAAGAGATTGAGAAAACAGGACTGAAGCACAAAAGGGCGCCCTCACCCCATGGTTTTTCTCTGGTTCCCACTATCACATAATATTAATATAAAATGGACAGGTGTTTGACACTCCCTAGGCCTACACCTGAGGTTTTGCTTTAATTTTTCACTTTTACCTTTTGCATTATGCATTCATGTGCTAATGTGTACATTGAAAATGCTTTCTCTAGATTTCTCCACAGAAATACTCACCCATATTTCTCTGCAAGTCCCCTGGCTTCTTCCTCTTTTACTGCTCTCTGGTCTTCAAGGTCACTCTTATTTCCACATAATACTATATCTGGGTTTTCACAATATGCATGCGTTTGTAGCTGACCTATGAATATAAGAAAGTTCATTAGAGGGAAGTAATAATGTGGGCATATGATCAAAGAAGAACACATGCAAAAGTTCTTTGAAAGCTGCAAATGTATATAACAGATACAACAAGCTGATATATCTTCAAAGCATCAATAATCTAATGTGTAAAGCTGAATATTCTTAACCACATACCCCAGTTAGTTCATACCAGAGAATTATGAGAATGCGCTAGCCCTCAAAAGGTGAGTGCTCGCCCGCATGTGCACACACACAAAAATCAGACTTTTTGCCAGAAACATGAGGACTTCCTGCGACTTATTACTGATCTTAAAGTTCTGATATTCACTTATTTTTTCTCTACAGCAACATCTCTAAAAACCTATAAACCAACCTATTTCCATCCGAAATGCTTTTTACATTTTTCTAGCATCCTAGGGCAGAATCCATTTATTTAAAACAAACAAGATATGGCTCAGCGCCTATAGCTCTGTGGCTAGGGCGGCAGCCACATACACTGGAGCTGGTGGGTTTGAATCCAGCCCCGGCCCACCAAACAACAACAACTACAACCAAAAAATAGCCAGGCATCATGGCAGGTGCCTGCGGTCCCAGCTACTTGGGAGCCTGAGGCAAGAGGATCACTTAAGCCCACGAGTTTGAGGTTGCTGTGAGCTGTGACTTGATGGCACTCTATCCCGGGCAACAGCTTGAGACTCTGTCTCAAAAAAAAAAAACACAAGATAGAGGATTTAATGAAGAGAAAAGACCAAGAATAAATAGTGAATAATTCTGTTATCAGAACCAAGGGGAAGCAGAGGACTATAATTCTTTTTTTTTTTTTTTTTTTTTGAGACAGAGCCTCAAGCTGTCACCCTGGGTAGAGTGCTATAGCATCACAGCTCACAGCAACCTCCAATTCCTGGGCTCAAGCGAGTCTCTTGCCTCTGCCTCCCCAGTAGCTGGGACTACAGGCGCCCCACCACAACGCCCGGCCATTTTTTGGTTGCAGCTGTCATGGTTGTTTGGTGGGCCCAGGCTGGATTCGAACCCACCAGCTCAGGTGTACATGGCTGGCGCCTTAGCCCGTTGAGCCACAGGCGCCAAGCCAGACCTATAATTCTTTTCTCACAGCTTTTGTTTCACCTGAAAAACTGTCAAGAGGAAGACTTATAAAAAGCAATTGACTCAAAAGAAAGACCTTCACCCTAAGCTTCCAAAGAAGGAAAAATAAAACCTTATTTCTTACTCAACACACCCCAGGATAAAACTAATGCAACTCAAACTTTCACAATAAGACATACCTCAAGTGTAGGGCCTCATTTATTTTTTATCACAGTTAACCAGAAAAGTGTTGACATTTTAGTTCCTCGTTGTGAAGACATGTTCATTATTATATTATCAAAAGAAAGTCAAGTCAGCAGGCATTTACCAAGCAGTGACACAGGCCTGCTAGTTGGTGTGGAATTTCAGGACAGTTCTTTGCCTTCAAGGGGTAAGTGGGGTAACGAGGTCTACAAGGCCAAGACCAAAGTGTACGCCATTCACACCAACAGTCATGCCCTTTCTTTCTCCCAGGTTGTGACACAAGCTGTACCCACACCCTTGAACACTCAACCACAACCTTCCTTTGAGACTTGCTTCATGATTAACTCTACTGTGAAATCTTTCTGTTCTGCAGAATGGCTCTGTGAATGCCTTACATGTCCAGTATCACGGCTGTAAGCATGGACTTGGGACCCAGTGTGCCTGGTTTGAATCTGGCTCTGCCATTTACTAGCCACGTGACCCTGAGGAAGGTAGCTGCCTGCTTCAGTTTCCCCATCTGTAAATGGTGATAACGATACAACTTCTTTCCTGAGGTCAAGGTAAAGATCAAGTGGGTAAATTCAGTGAATCTCTGGCTAAGGTTTGAGGGCCAGCACCCTTACCACTCCCTGAGAAATGCAAATTCTCAGATCAAATCCTCAGATCCTATCGCAGATCTATGGATCAGGAAAGCTGAGGTTGAGTTATTTTAAAAATATCACTAAGGAAAAAGGCACATACATAAATCTATAACATGAGGCAAGATGGGATAAGCAGTATAAAATGTGACCAGCATTGAGAGGAGGGGAAAAATCTAATCGAACTAAGGTTATCACGGGAAGTTTCCCAGAGGCCACGTTTGCCAAGTAATAAAGAACAAGGAGAACTCTCACCAGTTTTTTAAAAGGGGAGTGAATATGAATCAGCACCTGTGGCTCAAAGGAGTAAGGCGCTGGTCCCATAAGCCAGAGGTGGTGGGTTCAAACCCAACCCCGGCCAAAACCGCAAAAAAAAAAAAAAAAATTTAGGCTCAGCGCCTGTGGCTCAACGGGCTAAGGTGCCAGCCACATACACCTGAGTTGGCGGGTTCGAATCCAGCTCGGGCCCACCAAAGAACAATGCAACCAAAAAATGGCCGGGCATTGTGGCGGGCGCCTGCAATCCCAGCTACTTGGGAGGCGGAGGCAAGAGACTCGCTTGAGCCCAGGAATTGGAAGTTGCTGTGAGCTGTGATGCCACAGCACTCTATCCGGGGTGACAGCTTGAGGCTCTGTCTCAAAAAATAATGATAATAAATAAATAAAATATAAAAAATAAAAGGGGAGTGAATATGGAGAGGGCTTTTCAGATAGAGGGAATAATAGAAATAAAGAGAGGTAAAAACATGTGAAATATATACTTTCAGGCTCTTGAGCTGCTTGTGTGAGGCTGCAGCAATTTTACCTTAAAGCCTCCTTCCAAATTGTGCCTGCAATGAATGAGGAATGACCCTGAGCAGAACTTGCTTACTCCCCCCGAACCTCCAGGAAGACCCAGGATTCCTTTCAGATTTCAATCTAGGTCCCAGACTCAGGTCACTGCTCAGTGTCCTAAACTGAGCGGCCCTCACCTTGAGATCCTTATCACCCTGCCAAACAGGGCACAAAGATGTGTAGCTGAGAAAGAAGGGCCTGTGAGGAGCAAATGGAGGGTGCAGTTTGCTGTCCTCTCCCAGGCCAGTGAGGACCCAGGAGTCAGCTGCTGCTTTAATGTGACCCTGCCTCTGTCATGGCACACACCCATTTTATAAATAAGTATTCAATATGTCCTCTTCATGAGTTATTATTTTGAAAAAAAAAATGATCCCTATAATACTCAAAATGCTGATGGGCAGAAGAAAAATCAAATGTATAGAAGTCTTTATTTATAATTAAGAGTGGATATTACCACCTCTCACATAGAACATTACAGCTCTTTGTTTAAACGAGAGAAGAGGGGGAATACTTTCCAATGGAGATATGAAATCTTTAACATGCACATGGGTTTTCTTTAACCTAACTTGGTAATAAAGATTCTTTACTGTGTAAGGAAAACAGAATACGTACATACGTACATGTTCTTATGTGATTTTGTTCTTTAGCTATAATGCCCAAGCATTGATCTAATGTCTCAGAGTATCAGTTTCTACCTGTAAAAAACAGGTTGATTGTCATTCAATGCTAAGATTCTCAACGTACTCTCTAGGGATCCTTAGCAAGTATGTGATTCAAGGCAGCCCCAGAACTCATGCTGAAGGAGCAAAGGTGAGGCTGATCAGCATGGGCTGAGGGAAAGGGACTGGACATTGGCACCATCATTCAGCTGCCAGGGAACTGATGAGGTGTACAACCCAGCCAGGCACCTAGCAAAGTGAAGCCCCATAGGAATAACTACATTTGGGGAGTTCATATTTAAAGCATTTAATAGCTCATCAACTCTTAGGGCCCAAGTCACTTGAGAAAAAACATAAAAAGTCACTGAACTGAAAGCCAAAATTTCAAGTTCTTGCATAAGTCTATTACTCTATAAGGCACAGTGTCCTCATCCTGAAATAATGACACACACCAACCCAAACCTCCTGACAGAGTGGTCATGGCGATCAGATACAAAGTGTGTGAAAATGCTTTGAAAGCCACAACGTGACATATAAATTATTTTGAAATTCTTCTTAAAAATAAGGCTATTATCAAAACTACAAGCAATTACACCCTTTCATAAAACCAAAACACCAAGTAATTTTTTGAAGTAGATTTTTTTTCCTTTTTTTTTGAGACAAAGCCTCAAGCTGTCACCCTGGATAGAGTGCTGTGGCATCACAGCTTACAGCAACCTCCAACTCCTGGGCTCAAGCAAGTCTCCTGCCTCCGCCTCCCAAGTAGCTGGGAGTATAGGCGCCCGCCACAACGCTTGGCCATTTTTTGGTTGCAGCTGTCCTTGTTGTTTGGCAGGCCCAGGCTGGATTCGAACCCACCAGCTCAGGTGTAGGTGGCTGGCGCCTTAGCCCATTGAGCCACAGGCGCCAAGCCTGACTTAGATTTTTTTTTATAATTTTATTAAATCATAATTGTGTACATTAGTGCAATCATGGGGCACAATGTGCTGACTTCATATACAATCTGAAATAAAAAAATATATACAATCTGAAATATTTTGGTCAAACTGTTAAACATAGCCTTCATGGCATTTTCTTAATCATTATATGAAGACATTGATATTCTGCATTTAATAAGTTTCACCAATACCCCGCTAAGATGCACCGTAGGTGTGATCCCACCAATTGAAGTAGATATTTTTAAATAAATGTTTTCAAGATTTGGATGTTAAGAATGTAATATCACAGCTTTCTCTAATAAATTCTCTGGGGTTACAATCATACAAACTAAGAAGAAAAATATATATTTGAAAGCTAGTAGGCTGGTGGTGGTGGTGGCTTGTGTGTGTAATCCTAGCACTCTGACAGGCCAAGGTTGGATTGCTTGAGCTCAGGAGTTTACTCAGCCTGAGTAAAGAGAAATCCCGACTCTTCTAAAAATAGAAAAAAATTGGCCAAGTGTAATGATGGGTGCCTATAGTGCCAGTTACTGGGGAGACTGAGGCAGGAGGATCACTTGACACAGGGTTTGAGGTTACTGTGAGCTTGGCTGACACTATGGCACTCAAGCCTGGGCAGCAAGTGAGATTCTGTCAGGGGAAAAAAAAAAAAGGCTCGGCACCCATGCACAGTGGTTACTGCACAAGCCACCTACACTGAGGGTGGTGGGTTCAAATCCGACCTGGGTCAGCTAAACAACAATGACAACTACAACAAAAATAGCCAGGCAGTGTGGTAGGCACCTGTAGCGGGGGCTGCTTGGGAGGCTGAGGCAAGAGAATCGCTTAAGCCCAAGAGTTTGAGGTTGCTGTGAGCTGTGATGCCACAGCACTCTCCCCAGGTCAATAGCTTGAGACTCTGTCTCAAAAAAAAAAAAAAAATAGGTGTTATTTGGTCAAGTGTCAGGATTTTAAATGGCTATCGATTTGGAGTTTAGAATCTCTCCAAAGAGCAAAATGAAGGTTGATGTATACTGTACAGGATCACTTTGGCTAATGTCTGGTAGAGTATTCCATGTCAGGGTCCTCCTGGTAAATGCTCTGTTAAATCAGAGATGGGACCTTATTGGGCCTGGGGCATGATCCACCAAGTCTTCAAAAGATGTCTGTTTAACACCCGGGGATGGTGCAGCAGACAGAGATTTAACATCTCCAGGCTTGTACTTTCTCGCCTGTAAAATCGTGATGAAAGACCCCATAGAACAAACTGATTAGATTACACTTAAAAGTGCTGCCTTGGACCTGCAGCATAGGAAGTACTCAACAGATCACTGTAAAAAGAAAAGCAGAGTATTTCCATTAAGTATCTTTACCCCTACACTAAAAACCTTGCTCCTATATACATTTGCATTTACTGGAAGCTCCTCTAAAAGTAGCGCCTAAGGGAGCCTTCCATTCCAGAGAGTGGGGAGCGGGATTCAGGGAAACAGCTGACACTTACTTATCCAGTTTCTGACGTTGAGGAAACTTTGTTCATTCGTCAGATCAAAAAGTAGAAGAAAACCCATAGCATCTCTGAAGAACGCTGTCGTCAAGCTACGGAACCTAGAAACACAAGGGCAGATGAGTCAGCTAAGCCATAACACCACTCCTGAAATATAAAACTAAAAGAAAAGCCTTCAGCCTCTTAGAAAGGTTTATCAACAACAAATTACCTGATGATCTTCCGGAAGTGTATAGGAGAGTTATTGATCACTTAACAGACCATGTGATTTGAAAACCCAGCCTGCTGGACAGGGTTGAGGAGGCCTAGCTTGTGATCTCCTAGTCTTAGCCAAGAATTCATTGTACAATTATGAGTTAGTTAGGCCAAAAGCCAGGTCCTTGCTGTGTCCTTGCTGCTTTCTTTCTGTGACAGCTCGAAGTGACGCTGCAATGTGCTGAGAGATCTGTGAACACCAGTCTCTACAGAAATCTTGTATCTCGAATACCATTTCTTTGGCTTTAGGGTGAGAATAGCGCATTGATTCAGACCCTGCCATTCCTTGGTATTTTGCTGTCCAAGGCTTTATCCTGTTGTCTCCTCTCCCCCCTACCAGTTTACTCTCACTTGCCCGAATGCAAAGCCTGTAACTGACAGTCAAGCTCCAAGGAAGAAAATATTGGTTTAAATTTGTCATCTAATTAGCAATGTTAGGTTTTCCTCAAACATTTTAATCTACGTTTTTATAAAAAGAGTTCTTCCCTTTTAGAACTACATACCACAACACATTTAAATGAAACAAAATGATGTGTAGAGGCTCGGCACCTGTGGCTCAATGGGCTAAGGTGCCAATCACGTACACCTGAGCTGGCGGGTTCGAATCCAGCCCGGGCCTGCTAAACAACAATGACGGCTGCAACCAAAAAATGGCCTGGCATTGTGGTGGGCACCTGTAGTCCCAGCTACTTGGGAAGCGAAGGCAAGAGACTCGCTTGAGCCCAGGAATTGGAGGTCACTTAAGCCCAGGAATTGGAGGTTGCTGTGAGCTATGATGCCATGGCACCCTCTCCAGGGTGACAGCTTGAAGCTCTGTCTCAAAAAAAAAAAAAAGTCTAGAATTTGCTTCCACATAGAGAGGGGTGAGAAATGGTAAGGGACATATACAAAATATGATCAGTCACAATGTGATAATTATTGAAAATAAGTCATGGGTGTATGGGTTCATCATACTGTGTCTTCTCTGCATTTGAAAAAGCTTAAAGTTTTTCACAACACAAAGTTAAAAAACGAACACAATTCTACAAGGTGGCTCAGAGAGAAAACAAAAGCTGGAGGTCACTAGAAGCAATTTGATATCAAGATTTCATGTGACTTATTTTGGTCAAGTAACTTCTGGCCACATGAATTAATTCCAACCAGATTTTCCACAAGGTTTCATCAACTGAGTGAGAACAATACAATGCAACTTTGCAGCTTCCTTGTGTTGGAATAAACGACAAAAGTAAATGGAGAAAAACATATAAGTCTAAAAAAGAAGAAAAAAAGATAAAGTAAAAAGGTCTATTTTGACCTTGTGTGCAATAAAGCCACCATTATCATCTTTGATTGACAAATTTCCTGCTAATTTAGCAACAGATCTTATCGAGGTGTAAATCAACTAATCAGCTAGCTTTTTCCTGCTCAGGTCATTATATGAAGACTGTAGTTATTTTTCTCTTTCCCTCAGTCAGAAGGCACCTAAGATCTCATACCTCTCCTGACCTGCCGTGTCCCATAACTGCAGGTGGATTCTCTGGCCTCTGCCAATGGCTCCATCCGGCCCATTGGCTCTGTACACCTAAAACAGCAAAGTGAAAGAGAAAACAGAACTTTTGACACGTTAACTCTTACCACCTTTCAACTTGATACAAATCTACAACACTTCCAAAAAGAACCTCATCTGAAACACATTTTGTATTTTATGTCAAATAACTTTGTTTGACTAATATAACAGTGTGTATTGAAAAACATGTACATATATTATAAATATAGTACATGTGTAAATAATGCAATAATTTACATAAAAAATAGTAACAGTTTGCCTTTCCTCAAGGTTCCCTCCTGTCACTAATTTCAGAAAATATTAGCTTTCTATGGCTTTTCTCCATCCCATGTTTAAAAAGTGATCTTAAAACAATTTTATAGAAAGTACTTCTAGAACAATAAAGAAAGGATGTCAAAAAATTTCTTCTCCATAAAAAGCAACAAAAACACTGGTAAAAATCGTCAAAATCACCGTTTTTGGAACTCTGAAAATTAAAGGTTTATAACATTCCAAGAAGCATTTATTCCATAAAAATTACTATCTGTAATAACAGTAAGTTTTCTGGTGTTTTTCACTTGCCCTATTCCCATTCACCTCATTCTAGCTCTGTAGTAGCTTAAAAATAATAATAATAATAATCAAGAAATGCCCAACTATGGTAGCCATGAAAATAATCAGCCTAGCCGCCACTATAGCCAGTGGGGGCAGAACAGGCTTGGAGCTCTCTAAAGTCCATTTTCAGAGAACTGTCAGGAAGCTCCCTGAAAAGCTCCATCTGCAGGCTTTGCCTTTATTTGATCTCACTCAGAGCTTTCTCTGTAAGAACAGCCCTATCGACTCAGTGCCCATAGCTTAGTGGTTAGGGCACCGGTCACATACACTGAAGCTGGTGGGTTCGAACTCGGCCCGGGCCTGCTAAACAACAATGACAATTGCAACAAAAAATAGCTGGGCATTGTGGCAGGTGCCTATTCCCAGCTACTTGGGAAGCTGAGGCAAAAGAATCGCTTAAGCCCAAGAGTTAGAGGTTGCTGTGCGCTGTGACGCCACGGTACTCTACCAAACGTGATATAGTGAGACTCTGTCTCAGAAAAAAAAAAAAAAAAGAGAGAGAGAGAGAGAAAGAGAAAACAGCCCTACCCCTAGCGCATTTGTTAAAAACTATCAGGGACAATTATTTAAGACCATTGGTACCAGAGATAGCCAATGCTACTTAGAGCTAACAAAAGTCTAACCTGGCCAGGGCAGCAACTAAGTCTGTAATACCAGCCTTTTAGCAGAAGGATCGCTTGAGGCTAGGAGTTTGAGACCAGTCTGAGCAACACAGCAAGACCCTGTCTCTAGAAAAAAAATAGAAAAATTATCTGGGCATAGTGGCACACATCTGTAGTCCCAGCTACTTGGGATGCTGAGGCAGGCAGATTGCTTGAGCCTAGGTGTTTTGAGGTTGCAGTGAGCTGTGATGACACCATTGTACCATAGCTCAGTCAAAAGAATTAGACCCTATCTCAAAGAAAACAAAAAAAAGGAAAAGAAAAGAAAAAGTCTGGCCAGCTGGGTGTAGTGGCACATGCTTATATCCCAGCACTTTGGGAGGCCAAAGTGGAAGGATCACTTAAGGCCAAGAGTACAAGCCCATCCTGAGCCACATAGCCAGGCCTCATCTCTTTGAAAACATTTTAAATTAGCTGAACAAGGTGGTGCATGCCAGTAGTTCTAGCTCCTCAGGAGGCTGAGGCAGGAAAATCACATGAGCCCAGGAGTCCAAGGTTGCACTGAGTTGTAATCATGCCATTGTGCCCCAGCGTAGATAACAGAGTAAGACTCTGTCTCAAAAAAAAAAGAAAAAATTCTACCCAAAAAAGCTGAGAGTCTTATTGGTTCAAGGAATTCAAGAAATTCTGTCCACTCATATAGCTGTCCACTAAATTGAGTAGAGATTTTAGCTGTATTCAACAAAGAATATAGACTTTATGGAACTATCCCAGGAACACCACTAAACAAACAGTGGCAACAAAAATAAATAAGCAGCAAAAACAAAAACCCAGTCTGGGAGGAAGAATCTAATTTCTTAAGTTACCATATTGTATTATTTTAAGTATCCAGTTTTCAACAGAATTTATAATACACACAAAGAAGTTGGAAAGTAAGGCTCATACATAGGAAAAAAGTATGCAATAGAAATTGTTCCTGAGGAAGCCCAAATGTTGAACTTACCAGAGAAAGACACGAAGTTCATAAATATGATCAAAGAACTAAAGGAAACCATATCTAAAGAATTAAAGTATGTGAACAATGATTTACTAAAAAGAGATATAAAAAGAAGTTAATATAAATTCTGGAGTTGAAAATACAATGATTAAAATGCAAAATTCAATGGAGGGGCTTAACAACAGATTTGAAATGGTGGAAAAATCAATGAATTTGAAGATAACTCAATGGAGATTATCCAGTATAAGAAATAGAAAAAAGAATGGAAAAACATAAAGACCACGTCAGACAGCTATAGCACAGCGTCGAGCACACCGACATAGGTATAATGGATGGCTTATGAAGAGAGAGGAGAGAGGAAAGGGCAGAAAATGACTGAGAGATTCTCAGATTTTCAAAGTCCTAAAGAAAAAAAAAAAAGGCTATCGACCAAAAACTCAATATCAAACATAGCTATCTTCTAAAATTGAAGGAGAAATTAAGACTTTTTAGATAAATAAAACTGAGAAAAGTCATCTTAGCAGACTGTCCTATAAGAAATACTGCGGTTCGGCGCCCATAGCTCAGTGGTTACTAGAGGCTGGTGGGTTTGAACCGGGCCTGGGCTTGCTAAAACAACAGTGACAACTGTTTAAAAAAAAAAAAAAAAAGAAATACTAAAGATAGCTCTGAAGACCGAAAGGATACTACACAATAATTGAAATCCACACAGAGAAATTAAGAACACCAGTGAAGATAACTACATAAGTAAATATAAAATGCAGTATAAATTATTTTTGTTTGGTTAAAATACAATTGCACATAGCAGTAAGTATAAATCTGTGTTGATGGACACACATTATGTAAAGATGTCACTCCCACGACCATGAAATCACAAAGGAGGGGGAGAAAACAGAGTCATATAAGAGCAAAGTTTTAAACAGTATTAAAATTAAGTTGATATTAATCAAAACTAGATTGTAAAAATTAAGATGACAATTATAATCCCTAGGGAAAGCATTAAGAAATAACTCAAACATATACAGTGAAAAAATGAAAGGGGAATTAAAATGCTACACTAGAAAATGTTGACTTAACACAAAATAAAGCAGTCATAGAGAAATCGAGGAGGAAAAAATACAGAATACATAAGGAAAATAAGTAGTAAAATAGAAGATATGTACCTTATCTGTAACTACATTAAATAAATGGATTAAAGGCTCCAAACATCATAAAAGATAGAGGTAGACAAATTGGAGTTTTAGAATGTGATCCAACTATATACCATGTACAAGAGACACGCTTTAGAGTGAAAGACACAAGGAGGTTGTAAGTAAAAGAATGAGGGAAAATATACCATACAAACAAAAAGAGCTGGAGTAGCAATTCCACTATCAGACGAGATAGACATTAAGACAAAAAATTCTTACCAGAGACAAGAAAAGGCTATTTTATAATGATATAGGTAAAAGAGTCAACCCATCATGAAGATATAGGGATAAGAAGAGAAAAATAGACAATAATATTTAGAGATTTGAACACTTCATTTGCAATAGTGGATAGAACAAGTAGGCAGGTCAACAAGGAAATAGAAGACTTGAAAAGGACTGTGAATCAACTGGACATAACAGACATCTATAGAACACTCCACCCAACAATAGCAAAATACACATTTTTCTTGAGTACACATGAAACACCATATGTTAGGCCATAAAACAAGCTTCAATAAATTTAAAAGACCAAAATATACAAAGTATGTTCTCCAACCACAATGAGGTAAAATTGGAAATAAATAACAAAGAAATTTGGAAAAAAGCATAAATATGAGGAAATTAAACAGCACACTCTAAAATAATCAATGAATCAACAAAGAAAGAAAAGGGACACTACAGAATACTTTATGATGAATGAAAACAAAAACAGTATCTGAAAACTTATTAAATAAACTAAACAGTCCTCAGAGGAAAATCTATAACTATAAACACCTATATTAAAAAAGAATAATCTCAAATCAATAACCTGAACTTCCACCTTAAGAAACTAGAAACAACCAGAGATGTTGGCCTGGATGTGGAGAAAAGGGAACACTTCTACACTGCTGGTGGGAATGCAAACTAATACATTCCTTTTAGAAGGATGTTTGGAGAATACTCAGAGATCTAAAAATAGACCTGCCATTTGATCCTTTAATTCCCTTACTTGATATATACCCAGAAGACCAAAAATCACATTATAACAAAGATATCTATACCAGATTGTTTATTGCAGCCCAATTCATAATTGCTAAGTCATGGAAGAAGCCCAAGTGCCCATAGATCCACGAATGGATTACTAAATTGTGGTACATGTATACCATGGAATATTATGCAGCCTTAAAGAAAGATGGTGACTTTACCTCTTTCATATTTACATGGATGGAGCTGGAACACATTCTTCTTAGCAAAGTATCTCGAGAATGGAAGAAAAAATATCCAATGTACTCACGCCTACTATGAAGCTAATTTATAGCTTTCACATGAAGGCTATAACCCAATTATAGCACAAGATTATGGGAAAAAGAGCAAGCGGGGGAGGATGGGTGGAGAGAGGATAAATGATGGGCTCACACTTAAGGTGCATCTTAGAAGGGTACAGGTGAAACTTACTAAATGCAGAATACTAATGTTTTCATACAATAACAAAGAAAATCCCATGAAGGGTATGTCAAACAGTTGGATGAAAATATTTCTGATTGTATACAAAGCCAGCACATTGTCCCCATGATTGCACTAATGTACACAGCTATGATTTAATAAAAAGAATAATAAAAAAGAGAAAACCAAAGGTTTAAATCAAATCTTAAAAACAAAACAAAACAAAAAAAGAAAAGAAAAGAAAAGAAAATAGGTGTAGATGGGTCATTTCTTAAACTGATAGAGGCTATCTACAGCAAACCTGCAGCCAACATCATATTGAATGGAGTAAAATTGAAAACATTTCCACTCAGATCTGGAACTAGGCAAGGATGTCCATTATCACCACTGCTATTCAACTTATTAATGGAAGTCCTAGCCATCGCAATCAGGCAAGAGATAGGGATTAAGGGTATTCAAATGGGGTCAGTGAAGGTCAAACTCTCACTCCTCATAGATTACATGATTTTATACGTGGAAAATCCTAGGGACTCAACTACAAAGTTGTTAGAAGTGATCAAGGAATATAGTAGTGTCTCAGGATACACAATCAATACTTACAAATCAGTAGTTTTTATATATGCCAACAACAGCCAAGCTGAAAATAAAGTCAAAGATCTATTCTTTTTACAGTAGTGCCAAAGAAGATGAAATACCTGTAAATTTATCTAACAAAGGAAGGGAAAGATCTTTATGATGAGAACTATGAAACTCTTAAAAAAGGAATAACTGAAGATGTTAACAAATGGAAAAACACCGTGCTAGTGGCTAGGAAGAATCAACATTGTTAAAATGGCCATACCACCCAAAGCAATCTACAGATTTAATGCAATCCCTATTAAAGCACCATTGTCATACTTTAAAGAGCTTGAAAAAAATAGTGCTTTGTTTTATATGGAATCATAAAAAACATTAAATAACCAATACATTACTTAGAAATAAAAACAAATCAGGAGGCATCACATTACCAGAGTGCAGATTATACTATACATCTGTAGTGCTCAAAGCAGCATGGTACTGGCACAAAAATAGAATTGTAGATATATGGATCAAAATAGGGAACCTAGAGATACACCCAAGCACATATCATCATTTGATCTTTGATAAGCCTAACAAAAACATACACTGGAGCTAAGATTCCCTATTTAACAAATGGTGCTGGGAGAGCTGGCTAGTGACCTCTAGAAGACTGAAATTGGACCCTCACTTTTTACCACTAACAAAACTTGATTCTCACTGGATAAAAGATTTAAACTTAAGGTATGAAACTATAAAAATACTAGACAAGAGTTCAGGGAAAACGCCTGAAGATATTGGCCTGGGAAAATGTTTTATGAGGAGAATGCCCCCTGGCAGTTTAAACAACACCAGAAATATATTTCTGGGATCTGATCAAGTTAAAAAGCTTCTGCACATCTAAGGGCACTGTTTGTAAAGCAAACAGATAGCCTTCAGAATGGGATAAGTTTTTGTAGGTTGTGTTTTTGACAAAGGTCTGATAACTACCACGACTTAGCAATTATGAATTGGGCTGCAATAAACAGTCTGGTACAGATATCTTTGTTGTTCTGTGATTTTTGGTCATCTGGGTATATACCCAGTAAAGGAATTATAGGGTCAAATGGCAAGTCTATTTTTAGATCTTTGAGTATTCTCCAAACATCTTTCCAAAATGGATGTATTAGTT
>CAUYON010072367.1:0-16362 GCA_963573935.1 Arctocebus calabarensis | reverse complement strand
GCTGCTTGAAATTCTAATTCCATCTTTTCCTCCATTCCACTGATCTTATTTGCTATCCAGACTCTGAATTCGATTTCTGACATCTCAGCCATTTGCTTATGCAAGGGATCTTGTGCTTCATCTACCTTGTCATTCCTTGGGGGCGTTAATCTACTCTGATTATTCATATTGCCAGAGTTCTTCTGTTGATTTCGCCTCATGATTATTTTTCACTGTTACCTATGACTGTCCTCAGAGTTGGGGAGGTGTCTCTCCCAGATCAGACCCTGGCAGAATCGCTCTGTTGTTACTGGATCTTTGTAGGGAGTGACTCTGTGTCTCTAATGATTTCTCAAACCCCGCAGAGTGGAGAGTTTAAATCTGCCTCATCCTGCTTAGAAGACACTTTAAATTGCTAACTTGGGCTAAGCAGAAGCTTTCCCAGGAAAACCCTTATATCTGGGATCACTCCTTAAGTGGCTATCCACTTGCCAAAACTGGTCTCACCCTATGCCCCTGAGGGCTAAGGCTGCATTCAGTACCCGCCTTTAGGCTGCTCAGTCACTAGATTACTCACTCCTGCCTAATGTTTGTTCTGTGACCCTGAGGGTGGAGCTTGCCAGGGCAGTTGTCCCACAATGGCTCCACACAGCCCACAACCAAACACTGGGTGGCTCTGTCTGGCTCTGGTGTCCAGTCTGGGGCCCCAGGCAAGGCTCAAAGATGCCTGCACTCTTGCCCAAGTTCTCCCAAGGCTGTTCAACTGAGCGCCAAGTCCAAAAGAAACCCAAACAGCACACAGGCAAGGCCTTTCCACCCTGCAGTCCCACTTTGCTCCACCCACAGCTGCTGACAGTATTAGACCTAAGGAAACACACACAACCACTTGCCCAATCTCCGCCCCTTTTGCCTTTCTCAGGGTGTCCAGAAGTCTCATGCTGTCTCCCTGTGTCCCCAAAGGGAAGTTTCTGCGCCAATCCCGCCTGTCAAAGATGCCTGAAGTCCTCTCTCCCCAGTCTCACCATGCCCCATTTCAGGATTTCTTTGGGATAGTTATTTAAGTGGCTTGGAACTAGTTACCATGGATGTTCTCTCATTACTGACCAAAAATTTGGAGGTAAAAACAGTTTCGGGGGTTAAAATCTTTTTCATGAGAGGAATACTTTCCTTGACATATTGCTTTTTTTATCCTTCACCCAATGAGAATAATGCTCATTAATTTAGGATAATCAGGGCACAAAACACATATTGACTTTTGACTGTGTGAACTATGAACAATATACTTCATACCTTGATTTTTGAGTGCATTGTTTTGGTGTGTATAATTGCTTAGAATATTAATTTATCTGTGCTGCCTTCTGTGGGGAGTGAAAAGTCACTTTGTATATGGTAGAAATGGACATGTGTGTCATTTGTTTTATTCTCATCATTTTCCTACCTTGAGTTGGTGACAAGGAGCAAGTTATCTGACTTTAAGTCAGCGGAGTGAATTACTAATATACCTGCTGAAAGAAACCTCTCCCAATAGTTTCATTGAAGTGAAATAGAACATAGAAGAATTTGCAACATTGCTTTGCAGATAGGGGTAAGAAAACTGTCACTGATTTTTTTCTTTTGGGGAGGATTAGGAAACAAAACACTTTTTAAGATATGACATAGCATAAATATGGATCTACTCTGTCACCACATTATTCTGGGCAAATATTTCATCACATCACTTGTCAACAAAGCCTTGAGAGACTAGACAGAGACTGGGAATATTGACTAAGAGGCAGAAAAGAAGCAGAAATAGTAAAAATCCTTCAATGTAAATACATTAGGTTTTTTATTAAATTTTTTGTCAAGAACCTCTGAAGGTCAGTGGATTTTTTGTGTGTATTTATATTTTACAGGGAGACCAAACTAAGAACCATATTTAGATATATGAATCAGAAGATGTTAGGAGGAAGAAAATAATTTGGAAAGTAGCGCAATGTAATTTTTTTTTTTTAAGAAGAAGCTTGAAAATAATGCTATGTGATGTTCTGTTTATATTCTCCAGGTCTCAAGCTTCTTCATCCACATAAACAGCAGTGATGATCCACAGGGCAGGGGTTGGTGATGGGAGAATCCCATTGGCATAGGCCATAAAGGGGTGCATCCTTGGTAGGGAATTGAATCTGACTAAAAGCCAATTTCCTTTCTTTTTAATGACCATATCCAGGCAATTATACATAGTGTCAGTGGTAAAATACTCCTCACCAAAAGGCATTGTTAATGCCAACTCATCCCACCCTGGTGTGCCATTCCTTCTATACTTCATCACAGAGGCCTTGGAAGCAGAACCAGGGCTGGATTTGTAGAAATAGGAGCTAAGATCTTTTTGTATTAATAAAAACTACAACATGACAAAAATATCAAGGAGTGTTTGAGCAATTTTGATATCCCAAGTACTTTACACAAATTGCATTTGTATTCACCCCATAAAAAAATTAAAACTTTGAGTAATTAAGAAATTTACTCCAGGTCATATAATCTATTGGTGTATGAGCTGAAATTCATGTCTAGTTCTGTCTTACTTCAAATCCTACATTGTTTTCTGTTATCCATATACTGTTTCCTGCTTAGATTCTTTTTAAGTTTCCTTTCTTTTTTTTCAGTCTCCTAAGAGGAGCATTCATGCTCTTCTCCCCGCTTCTAGATTCCTTTGGCAAGTCCCTCCAGCTTGCTCTAAATCAGGTATGGCTTTCTTGACAAATCTTATAACAGTTTTGGAAACAGACAAAATCCACCACTTTCTAATTTGTCACTTGCAGGTTAGAAGGAAGTGTTAAAAGAGATCTATAAATGTAACTTATTTATTCTTGTTGATTGTGACAGACCTGGTGTCAGTCACCAAGAGCACCTTCTTGCTTAATTCCAGTCCCCCACAGTGGGATGTGTCATTGCCACTGGTCAGGGCCTGGGACTGGTTGGTCTCCAGACTGCTATGCTATCTTGCTCAGGAAAAATTGCTCTTAGGTGCCTGAGGGCTATTTACCTTAGCAGGAAGGGGAGAGATAGATAGTCTTTGAGGGTGAAGTAGTCTTAGAATAGATCCTAGTCTTTAGCGGAGCTTAGTGATCTTCAGCAGAGAAACACCATGCTGGTGTTCTGCAGGTAGGAGAAGAGACAGAGTGAGAGTAAGTGGGTCCATGAGAGAATGTGCATGCTGCCAACTGCCTTTGCCTCCAGTCTAATATAAGGCTGATCTCGTGCCGCTCAACACCACAGGTGTAGACACTGCCAATTCACCAATGCTCTTATGTCGCAGGCTCTCTCATGCTTGTTACATGAACTAAATCCTTCCCCATGCCCTTTTCACCAAGATGTTCCATTATTGAGCCACACAGGTGTTACCTATAACTCACTTCTCCTAGCCATAGGCTATAAAGGCTGCTACATTCCCCCCCCCCTTTTTTTTTTATTACAACATAGCTGTGTACATTAATGCAATCATGTGGTAAAATGTGTTGGTTTTACATACAATTTGAAATATTTTCATCGAACTGGTTAACATAGCTTTCATAGCATTTTCTTAGTTATTGTGTTCAGACATTTATATTTTACATTTAGTAAGTTTCACTTGTACCCTTATAACATGCACCGTAGGTGTGGAACCACCAATTACTCTCCCTCCAGCCATCCTCCCCCCTTCGCTTCCTTGCCCCTTGATTATTGTGCTGTAATTGGGATATAGCTTCATATGAAAGCTATAAATTTGTTTCATAGTAGGGCTGAGTACATTGGATACTTTTTCTTCCCTTCTTGAGATACTTTGCTAAGAAGGATATTTTCCAGATCCATCTATGTAAACATGAAAGAAGTAAAGTCTCCATCTTTCTTTAAGGCTGCATAAAATTTCATGGTGTACATATACCACAATTTGTAAATCCATTTGTGGGTCCATGGGCACTTGGGCTTTTTCTATGACTTAGCAATTATGAATTGGGTTGCAATAAGCATTCTGATACAGATATCTTTGTTATAATATGGTTTTTGGTCTTCTGATATTCAGATATTCTGATATTCAGAAGACCAAAAACCATATTATAACAAAGATATCTAGTAGAATTATAGGGTCGAATGGCAATTCTATTTTTTAGATCTCTAAGTATTCTTTGAATATCTTTCCAAAAGGACCATATTAGTTGCATTCCCACCAGCAACGCAGAAGTGTTCCCTTTTCTCCACATCCATACCAACATCTCTGGTTTTGGGATTTTGTCATGTGGGCTAATCTTACTGGAGTTAGATGACATCTCAATGTAGTTTTGATTTGCATTTCTCTGATGATTAAGGATGGTGAGCATTTTTTCATGTGTCTGTAGGACATGCGCCTGTCTTCTTTAGAGAAGTTTCTCTTGAAGTCCTTTGCCCATCCTCAGGTGGGATCACTTGTTCTTTTCTTGCTAATACGTTGGAGTTCTCTGTGTATTCTGGTTATTAAACCTTTGTCGGAGACATAACCTGCAAATATCTTCTCCCATTCTGAGGACTGTCTACTTGCTTTACTAACTGTATTCTTGGCTGTGCAGAAGTTTTTTAGTTTGATCAAGTCGCAGAAGTGTATTTTTGATGCTGCTTCATTTGCCCAGGGGGTCCTCCTCATAAAATATTCTGATTCCATCAAGAGTTTTCCCAGCATTTTCTTCTAGTATTTTTATAGTTCCATGTCTTAAGTTTAAATCTTTAATCCAGGGAAAGTCTATGTTGGTTAAAGGTGAAAGGTGTGGGTCCAGTTTCAGTCTTCTACAGGTATCTAGGCAGTTCACCCAGCACCATTTGTTAAATAGGGAATCTTATCCCCATTGAATGTTTTTAATTGGCTTGTCAAAGATCAAATAATGGTAAGCATCTGGGTTCATCTCTTGGTTCTCTATTCTGTTCCAAACATCTACCTCTCTGTTTTTGTGCCAGTACCATGCTGTTTTGATCACTATTGATTTATAGTATAGTCTGAGGTCTGGTAGCGTGATTCCTCCTGCTCTGTTTTTATTTCTGAGTAATGTCTTGGCTATTTGAGGTTTTTTCTGATTCCATATAAAATGATGTATTTTTTTTTTGAGATCTTTGAAATATGACAATGGAGCTTTAATAGGAATTACATTAAAATTGTATATTGCTTTGGGTAGTATAGACATTTTGACAATGTTGATTCTTCTCAGCCATGAGCATGGTATGTTTTTCCATTTGTTAACATCTTCAGCTATTTATTTTCTTAGAATTTCATAGTTCTCTTATAGAGATCTTTCACATCCTTTGTCAGTTAAACTCCCAAATATTTCATCTTCTTTGGCATTACCATGAATGGAATAGAGTCCTTAACTGTTTTTTCGGCTTGGCTGTTGTTGGTATATATAAAAGCTACAGATTTATGAGTGTTGATTTTGTAACCTGAGCCTCTGCTGCATTCCTTGATCACTTTTAAGAATTTTATAGTAGAATCCCTGGTATTTTCCATATATACAATCATATCATCTGCAAAGAGTGAAAGTTTGATCTCTTCTGACACTATATGGATGCCCTTGATCACCTTTTATTCCCTATTTGCAATGGCTAAATCTTACATTACAATGTTAAAGAGCAGTGGAGACATTGGGCACCCTTGCCTGGTTCCTGATCTGAGTGGAAATGATTTCAATTTAACTCCATTCAATATGATATTGGCTGTGGGTTTGCTGTAGATGGCCTCTATCAGTTTAAGAAGTATTCCTTCTATACCAGTTTTCATAAGTGTTCTGATCATGAAGGGATGCTGGATATTATCAAATTATTTTCTGCATCAATTTAGAGAATCATATGCTCTTTGTTTTTTAATTTATTTATGTGCTGAATTATATTTATAGATTTATGTATATTGAACCAGCCTTGAGACCCTGGGATAAAACTTCATTTTAGTTTTGTTCTAAAAATTTGATAATTTTCTTCTTAATCTCGTCTATGCTCCAGCTATCATGCAGCATAAGGTTATTTAGCTTCCATGTTTTTGTATGAGTATGCAGATTTCTGTTGTTACTGAGTTCTACTTTTATTCCATGGTGGTCCAAGAAGATATAAGGAATAATTTCTATTCTTTTAAATTTGCTGAGGTTAGATTTGTGACCTAAGAGGTGATCAATTTTGGAGTATGCTCCATGGGGTGATGAGAAGAATGTGTAATCAGTTTTGTTAGGATTTGTTAGGATGAGATGTCTGTTAAATCCAAATGTTGAATGCTTACGTTTAAATCTAAGATTTCTTTGCTTAGCTTCTTATTGAAGTGTTCTATCCAACACTGTTAAAGTGGTGTTAAACTCTCCAACTACTATGGAGCTGGAGGAAATCATGTTGCTCATGTCTGTTAGAGTTTGTCTTATAAATTGAGGTGCATTTTGGTTGGGTGCATAAATATTAATAATTAAAATCTCATCATATTGAGTATTACCCTTGACAAATATGGAGCGACCATCCTTATTTTTTCTTACTTTTGTTGGTTTAAAGCCTATTGTATCTGCAAATAAAATTGCAACACCTGCTTTTTTCTGCTTTCTATTTGCCTGGAATACAGATGACCATCACTTCACCCTGAGTCTGTATTTATCCTTTAAGGTAAGATGAGATTCTTGTATGCAGAACATATCTGGCCCGAGTTTTTGTATCCAGTCAGCTATCCTGTGCCTCTTTAGAGGAAAATTTAAGCCATTCACATTAATTGAGAATATCGATAGGCCTGGTAGAATTTTGGGTATCGAGTTTTTTGAAAGACCAGTGGACATTTTTAATCCTTTTGCCATCATGGAAGATGGAATTTAATCCAAAGTTTCAGAGTGAGTTTACTTTTGTGGAGGAGAATTGTGGAGTTCATTACAGAGAATGGGTCTGAGGATATCCTGGAGAGCTAGTTTGGTTATGGCAAATTTCTTCAACATGTAAATGTCATTAAAGTATTTAATTTCTGTATCATAAATGAAACTCAGTTTATCTGGATACCGGATCCTGGGTTGAAAGTTTTTTTTGTAGGAGATTAAAAGTTGATGACCACCCTCTTTTAACTTGAAAGGTTTCAGCAGAGAGATTTGCAGTCATTCTAATATTCTTCCCCTTGTAGGTTATGGTTTTGTTTTTTTTTATGTCTGGCTGCTTTCAGAATTTTCTCCTTCATATTAACTTTAGTGAAGTTAATTATGATGTGCCTGGGGGATGTCTTGTTTGGGATGAATTGTGCTGGGGTTCTGAAACTGTCTGCTATCTGAATTTCAGAATCTCTTGGCATGTCTGGAAAGTTTTCTTTCATAATCTAATGAAGAAGAGCCTCTGTGCCTTGCAAAGCTACTTCATTCCTTCAGGGATCCCTATAAGGTGAATATTAGTTTTCTTCAAGTTATCCCATAGGTCCCTGAGAGAACGATCCATTTTTGCTCTCCACTTTTCTTCCTCTTTGAGTGTTTGATAGTGTTCAAAACCTTTGTCTTCGATGTTGGAAATCCTTTCTTTTGCCTGCTCCATTGTTACTGAGAGATTTTACTGTATTTCTCATATATTGGAAGGCTGCAATTTCTTTTCTCAGTGTGTCTAAATCTTTGGTGATTTTGTCTTTGAAGTCATTAAATTCTTGAGACATCTTTTGAATTATTTCCAGAATTTCTATGTCCAACTTTGCTTCCATTCTCTTGATCTTATTTGCCATCCAAATTTTAAATTCGATTTCTGACATCTCAGCCATCTGTTTGTGCATGGGATCCTCTGGTTTGACTGGTTTGTCATTCCTTGGGGGAGTTGAACTGTTCTGATTATTCATGTTGCCAGAGTTTTTCTGCTGACTCCACCCCATGATTGTTTTTCACTGTTTAGCTAGATGAGCAGGAAGGTGAAATTGGATTGGAGTCTTCTGGGGTTGTGGTTGACTAGCCTTCACAAAGGAGCTGGGACTAGTGACTGCAGCTTTTCCTCTACAATTTTGCAAAGGAACTTAACTGTACTACAGTGTGTGAGTCCAGAGGCCTGCTTGGTGTAGTGGGGGTAGGTGGCTCTGCCTTGTATTCATCTGATCTCTGTCCAATCCTAGTGAATCAATGATCTGGGTTGCAGTCTCAACTTTGGTGAAATACAAGCAACTAGGACATCCCATCCCCTAAAGGTAATACCTGGAAGAGGAAAATCAAACTTTCCCACTATAACAAAACCAGGGTATCACCTTGGAAGGTCCTCGGGTGATTTGTCTAGTTCAAGAGTTCCAAAGCAATTGTTCCAAATAGCACCTACCCTCTAGCTGGAGAGTTCAAAATGTCTCCAGCAACTAGATATTAGGAGTCTCCTGGTAGCTCAAGTGTGACCTGAGTACCTCTGGTGCTCTGAGGAGTCAGAAAGGCCCGTCCAATGGCGGGTTTGGAGCAAGGGGGTTGATGCCTCTTTCCCCACCTTGCTCACCCTTCACCACTGGACTCTGGTAGCACCAGTCTCTAGTAGCCCCACTGGCAGTCTCTGTTAACCCAGTCTCTGTGGCCCAGCTTTGTCCAATAAGCAAATATGCCAGGACTATGTGCCTGCCAGAGTCAAAGTGAGGTCATTCCTCCTCCTCATGGTTACTTCCCTCTGCAAGGGGAATCTGAAGCCTGCCTGGCTCAGGTGCTCAATGGTGGCTAGAGAAAGTTCCACCTGAGCTCAATCTAAACCTGAGGATATCCTGACAGCAGGAGACTTTCTCCCTCAGCCACCACACCTTTGTTGCCACAGTTCTGTAGCTCTGGTATCCCTATAGGGTAAGGCCTGGTTCCCTCTGGCAGACCACAGAGTTGGGGAGATGACTCTCCAAAATTATGGATCCCCAGCCAGATCACTCTATTGATGCTGATGTTGGGTGGGAAGTGTCTCCACTTGGGTTCATGCACCTCAGCAGTTCCTAGGTCTCCACCCGTAGTGCACAGACCCAAGCCTCTGCCTGATGCTGAGATATAGTTTCTCAGGGCCAGGTCAATCACCTTTCCCTCTGTGTCTTTCTATACTGTTACTGGATTCACAGATACAACACAGCTGCACTGCCTCTGTCTATGCAATGCCCAGTCCTAGCCAGGAAGTGCAGATGTTCTGGTCTCTGCAGGGGTTGGGCTTCTAGACTTCCAGGCCAGGGGGGAAGGATAGATTGGAAGTTCAAGGTGGCAAGGAAAATATTTGTTCAAACTTCCTGCCAGACAAGGGAGTTCCTGGGCTCACCGCATGGGCTCTCTGGAGAAAGAGTTCCAACTTCCAGCAATTCCTGCCAGTGGGATGAGGGAGGAGAGCCTCAGTTCATTGCTCACTAGTAGAGATCCCATAGCGAGCAAGCAACTCTCTTATGGGAGGAGACAGGCACACTTCCTCTTTGGGATGAGATCTATACCTGAAATTTGTTTCCTTGGAGTTGAAGCTTGCCTCATTAGGGAAGACGTGCAATTAACTATCTCTTCTCTCAGCTTGACTCCCCTCCTTCAGCTTTGTTGGGTTCTTTCTTGCCATTATCTCTCCCTCTGGACTGGAGCTTCTGTTGAAAGCTGGCTCCAGTCAGCTGTCATCCTTCTTTCCCCCTTGATCTGAAGATTTCAGAGGGTTGTGCTAAACATCCATCCAGTTAGCCATCATGCTCTGCCCCTTCCCCCCCTTTTTTATACACAAAAGAATTTTTAATGTGGCAAGTGCAATTCTGTTGTCTAGCCCTTTTCTTGCTAGGCAAAAGAAAATGGTGATTGTCATAGTTCAGAATTCCAGGTAAGGGCTCTTTAAATGATGATGCCCTATACAGATTTAAATTTCAGTTGGCTAGGGAAAAAACAGTGATTATGTTAATTCCCTTGAAGGTCTTTTTAAACTGAGAAAACAAACTGATAAACTCTTTAGCTGAGAGAATTTACCATTTGACTGTAAAGAACTTTCTTTTGGTATTAAATTGTAGTTAACAGACGAACAAGAGATCACACATACCGAGGGCGATAAAGTGAGACTGTCTCTACAAAAAAAAAAAAAAAAAAAGAGAGAGAGAGATCACGTTTTCTTTGCAGTCTTTGCAAGCAAGGATTTTATTCTTGCCATTCCCAAGGCTTTGCTACTCGGGGTTCTTGGTAGTAAAATTCCTGTTGCTGTAAACAGAAATTCACCTTTCCAGAGACCTCGCTTCTCACAGTCCTTGGTAGTGAAGACCCTACTACCTTGCACAGAGGCTTTGCTTCCTTGCCTGAAGCTTCTCCTTTGCTCTTCGCAAGCAGGGATCTTATTCTCGCTGTTCCAGAGGCTCCGCTACTCACAATTCTTGGTAGCGAAATTCTCATTACTAACAGAGGTTTTGCTTTTCCAGAGACTCTGCCCTTCATGATCCTTGGTAACAAAGTTCTCCTTGCTTTGACTGCCCTTTTCTGCTTCCGCACTTAGTAGCTGGCAAGTTGCTACTTCTGTCTTTAGCAGCTAGCGAACAAAGATACTGCTTTCCTAGCAGAATTTTTCCTTCATTAATTGATTCCAAATCTTATCTCTAATGGAGTTCCGTAACATAAAAGTGACCTTCGAAATGTTCTCACTTTGTGACCTCCTCTCATATTCTTCTAAAGATTCGCTTACCTGGAGCATTTCTTTTCCTTGGGGCAGGGCATGTCCTAACCCCTTTTGTGAGAATGTTTTTAATAGTACATGCTGGTAAGGGGGGGTTACCTACATCTGGGACTCAAGGTAAACATCTTTAACCAAAGGGGGGTTACCCTTGTCCTGAGACTTAGGGTAACCAAAAACTTTTAATGGAAAAAGATGAACAAAAGATAAACTTATCTACTTTTTCTCCATTGTCATCTCTTGGTTTGGTTTAATTTCCTCAAACTCTGTGGCTTCACAGGTCTGCCACACTTACGGGCATTCCTAAGGCATAGAATTGAATGATGCGGATTTCCCCAAAATAGTTTGAAATGAAGATATTCAAGAAACTATGTTTTTTAAACTTCTTTCATTCTTATTAAATTGAGAACAACAGTCCTTTGCCCTGAGGGATATACCTGAAGTTTACATACTCTGTAAGTAATCTAGGGAAACAAAGAGTAACTGTTTTTTTCACTGGTATTCTGTATTCTTTTAGTAGTTTTTTCTCATATAGCCTAACTTCCCACCTTTGTGGCATTTGATATTAACTGGGGGATTTCTCAGCTGATCTTATGCCAATATAACTTTATTAGCTTCAACTGTAAGACTGTCTAATCTTTAACTGTTTTATCTTAGTTGCCATGATTTTCATTTTCTGTCAGCCTTTTACCTCTTATAATCTTTCCCTTTCAAATTGAACCTTTTATTGCCTTAAAGGGACAGGGGGTGTTGATCATTCCAAAGCTGCTTCCTACTGAAAGTGGACACTGATATAGGGGAAGGCAATTTAAAGGTTCCTTTCCCTAACTTAATAAACTCTTACAACTTATTCCCAAACTTTCTCTTTGCTCTTTTGCCAAAGCCTTTTCTCACCCGTGAGTCTGAAGGTTTTGTTTACTAAAGGTTCTTCGTTCCTAGTTCTATCATTCCTCTTTCCTCTCTAAAGGTTTTATCTGCTTTTTCCCTTGAGCCACTTCACAGAAGAGGCTAAAGGCTTTTCAGCTTTTTTCCCACAGAAGAGGTAGTTAGAATTTGGAGAGAGAAAACATAGGAAAGAAGGAAAGAAACCTAGATGAAGAAGGCCTGTTGTTGGTTAGTCTTGTTGGCTGTCTTTTTCTCATATATTTCTTTTCCTTCTCTATTTTTCTCCTTTTTCTTTTGTTTATTCTTAGCTTATTCTCCCTTCAGCCCATGTCTACTAGAGCTCAGTGGTTTGTTCTCTGTCCTGCAGACTATGCCATTTGTCATTGTCCTGGTCAGGGTCTGGGAGGGTTGGTCTCTGGCCCTGGCTTACCTAGGTTCTGGATGGACAGTTATGCTACCTTGATCAGGAACAATTAATTGATCTTAGGTGCCGGAGGGCTATTTACCTTAGTAGGAAGAAGAGAGAGAGATAGTCTTTGAGGGTGAAGTAGTCTTAGGATAGACCTTAGTCTTCAGTAGAGCTTAGTGATCTTCAGTAGATAAACCCTGTGCTGGTGTACTGCAGGCAGAAGTGACAGAGTGAGAGTAAGCTGGTCTGTGATAGAATGCGTGCTCCTGACTGCCTTTTTCTCCAGCCTAATGTAAGACTGATCTCGGGTCGCACAACACCACAGGTGTAGAAACTGCCAATTCACCAATGCTCTCATCTCTCGAGCTCTCTCGTGCTTGTTACCAGAGCTAAATCCCTCTGCATGCTCTTTTCTCCAAGGTGTTCCATTATTGAGCTATACAGGTGTTATACCTATAACTCTCCCTCCTCCTAGCCATAGGCTATACGGGCTGCTACAGATATGCTACTTGAATGGAGAATCAGCATCAAGGAGCATAAAGAAAGGCTTTCATTATTTTTAGTTCTCAGCAATACTAAGAGAAATGAACAGAAAATGCTAATATTAGTTTTATTCCCTCTGATCATTTTTTGGACTATAATATGATCTGTGGCCCCCAAAGAATATAATAGGCTACCTTGCAAATCTAGGCATTCTTTTAACATCAATTTGAACTATGGTGGATGAGGCAATTATGAACAATGATTTCATTATGATTTTATAATGAATATTTGATGTTACTGAATAATCACTTAAAATTTAATTTTGCATATGTTAAAATGCTCTATGTAATTAAGAAGATTAGATAAATCATTTCACATTTCTTGAAACTAGCAAAATAGAGCCTTGTCTTTCATCACAATAACAGTTATTCAAAATTAGTTTTGCTTTCTTCCAAATAGTTGATCGTGACTGTTTTAGATCTTTACAAATGTAAAAATCCAAAGTGGCTGTGCTATCAGTATCATGTGAACCCAATTATTCACAATTATGGCACAATCAAAAGGCTTAACCAGATGAAATGGAGGAAATAGCAGTTTCTGTATTCTGCATCCAAGGACTATATGTTGTGATGCATAAAACAATTTAAAGAAGACAAATAACCAGTATAATTCAGAAACAAAATTAATTAGTAGCTGATTTTGTTAGTATCTTTTACACAAAGCATACCACTTTTTGTTATTTATAATAAAAAAGATGATTAGAGCAAATGCAATATTTTCTGGAAACTATTTTTATCTATAGCTATCTATCACTATCTCTTTCCATATCTATCAGTCATTTCTATCTTTTTATCTATCTAGCCATTCATCTTCAGGACTGGGTTAAAATACTTTGTAGATAAAACAACAATATGTCTTTATTGTGGGCTACAAAACAATAAAATGAGAAAAAGAGGTGGACATTTTGTAAAGACAGAATACATATTATTTGTATGTACTGTCTTCAGGAAAAGACATATATTAATATTTAATAAGTGAAAGAGGACAAATGTAGATTGTCAACCTGGAAGCCACATACCTCCATGGATCCATCTGCATTTTGCAGATGGGGGGGGGACACTGTTTTATTATTCTCCGCAACTTTCCTTGCAGGGATCTTTGCTGGGGCAGTACTACTGCCTCCTTGTCTGAACCAACTTCACTCTTTTCACTGCTTACAAGTTGGAGGAAAAACCAGCTTAGCTATTGTCTCCTATTTTTAGGAGTCCTTTCTTCCACTTATATTCTTTGTTCTTGCGCACTGTGATGAACTCTGAAGGATGAGCAAACCTTGCAGTCATGCAAACTGTGTGGTGAGTCTGTCTACCAGACTCACTGGTAGATGAGTGATGGAGTGTTGGAAAGCCTTTGGATGCAGGTCTCATGCTGTATTCTCTAATATGCTTTATCAGCAGGAAAGCTCTAGACCTCCATATTTTTTATTTCTTGTGCTTTTTTTTTTAATTAATTCTTGAACCTGAGATGGCAAGAAACAGTATCATTTATTGAATCTGTAAAATCCTAGAGGTGATGGCGAAATCCCTGATGCATGTTTTTATGGAAAGCAGAAAGTAAATTCACCCTGTTGTAAATACAAATAAAAGTATGACTAAATTACAGCCAGATTGACACCATTGCATTTTTAAACAAAAGTTTATTTAAAAGTCTCTAACATATGAACTAATTAAATATCAGAATAAAAGTCATGAATTCGGTATTTTGGTATTCACCATCCAGATCAGAGAAAGGAAAACCATTCAATTCCAATATATAAATCTCATGGCTTATTACTTCAAAAGGAGTTATTTAGCCTTTAGCTTATGTTGTGTCATTGTATACTTTGATCATTTAAAAGTCATCCTTAGGAATTTAATCCCTTTTCCATTGGTTCAGCCTTGCTAGTACATGTTTATGTATTGAAAATTCCACATAAAAAGGTAATATTTTTGTGTTTATGATTTCAAAGATTTTATAGTGATTCAATTTTAGATAAGTGGAGTGTTGAAACTCTTGAGAAGTATGTTTTACAATAAACATTTCATGTCTTATAATACTTAGGGAGCACCAGACAATCTTATTAGTGTTCCTCTTCTCATTAATTTTTTTCTTAAATTTTATGCTAATTGTCCTAATATTCTGGCAACAAATTAAAAATTTTACTCATTTTGGGATCAAAGATTTGATGAAGTTGAGGAATAATGTTGCCTTGCCTTTCAATGTCTTTATATAGTCAGGTTTTCTCCCAGTAAAGAGAATTCTTAAGATGCAAGATTTCCCATTTTGGTTTACCAAATTATATATGCATCATTGCAAATGATTTCTGCCATAATAAATCTATAAAGAAAATATCTTAGAGAATCAAAATGTTCTTTATAACATTTGAGCTTGCTCCATTCATCTGAGGATAAAAAAAGGAAATTGAGCCATTATGTTCCCAGATGGCAAGAGGCAGTGAATGGACAGTTTTTGCTAAAATGTTTTTAAGTATTTTTTTCCTGATAATTAGACCTAGGAGCAATAAATTAATACAAGTTGATTGAAATTCCTGAGTAATGCTTCAACTCAAGTTTAAATATTTATTCCTATTAACTGGCAAGAGAGATAAAAAGTTTTGAAGAGATAGATACTAAATTATCTCTGAGGGTAAAACAAGAGATTTAAACCAAGTCTAAATATGAGTTTTCCTGCAAATTTGTAGGCAGAAATTAATTTCCGTAAGTTTTTAGGCTCTCTAAATGTATATTTTATGAGATTGGTATGTCATTGTGGTTGTTACCAATGCCATATTTTTACAAAATATGATGCCTGACCCCTCCTTCTCAAGAAAACAACCACCAAAATAACAGAAAACAAACAAAAAAACCCTATGATCATCCAAAAGGAACTTCCTTCTTATGTTCATCTTATTGAATGTTTTTAGCACTTATTTAGTTATAGAGATTCTTTGATCCTCAGGATACATAGTACATTACGTTGCCTCCTTTGCTGTGTAGCCTAAAGTGCAAAATTCTTTGGAATTAGACATAACTAAAGTATGTCTGGTACTAGTGAGCTAATAGACTTGGACAATTCTCACAACCTGGTGCAAGGAGGGAGAGTTGACCTGAGTGGAAATGGCAGGAAATGAGGATAGAAAGACAGAGAGAGGCAAAGAAAGACAGAAGACAAGAGATAGGATGGGGTTGTGAGAACTGATGCAGCTGATGGCTATAGCCAGCACCTGAACTGTGGAAATAACTTTATTTATATAGTATCTTAACAACGTTGCATAAATCTTAACACATGGGCTAGAGATCAACCTTAAAGAGGGAAAAATGTGTACTTGCCAATAACAAGGAATGTATGCATGGGCTATATGACTTCTAGAGGTGGAAAGAATATTGTTAGAGGAGGAAAAGTGGTTGGGGGTTGCTCCCCAAGCATTTCCCAGGTTGTGGAGGCCCTGCCACCCACAGCCTGCTCCCCATAGATAATTTCTTTGTAACTGCACTATAACTCACTTTTCTTAATTGCTAAATAGAGCCAACAATAAATATATCACAGAAAAGTTGTGAGAATTTAAGAAATTATTTAAAAAGTCATTAGGAAAGTGACTTGAAGTAGGTGCTCAATACCTTTAAAAATAAAGTCTTGTGGTTTAGCGCCTGTGGCTCAACGGGCTAAGGCGCCAGCCACATACACCTGAGCTGGCGGGTTCAAATCCAGCCCGGGCCCGCCAAACAACAATGATGGCTGTAACCAAAAAATGGCCGGGCGTTGTGGCGGGCTCCTGTAGTCCCAGCTACTTGGAAGGCAGGGGCAAGAGACTCGCTTGAGCCCCCAAATTGGAGGTTGCTGTGAGCTGTGACGCCACAGCACTCTATCCAGGGTGACAGCTTGAGCCTCTGTCTCAAAAAAGAAAAAAAAAAAAAGAGTGAGGTGGGACTCTACAAATAGCTGTGTGCCTGTAGTCCCAGTTACTCTGGAGGCTAAGGCAAGAGAATCACTGGAGCCCA
>CAUYON010072365.1:0-12687 GCA_963573935.1 Arctocebus calabarensis | reverse complement strand
TGTTTAACATAGCCTTCATGGCATTTTCTTTTCTTTTCTTTCTTTCTTTTTTTTTAACAGTGGTGAGACAGAATTTATTTACAGAAAAGAATACAGAAAACACTAAAGTTCCTGGTGGAGAGAGAGAACTCAAGTGGGGAGAGAAAAGCTCTCTGCGTTTCTCTCCTGGTCTTTCCCCGTCTCCCCCTTTAGGATTTTAGTCTCGGGGTATATATCGGTGTATGGGTTCCTTGGCCAGGAAACGAATGAGCACAGTCCCTTCCGCCGGGAGCAAGGTGAATGAATGAATAGATACAATTTTTTAGTTATATTAATTAATTATTGCAAAATGGGGAAAGATAGTAAGAGTTATTAATAGTTACAAGTGAATAACTCTACCATTTAGCTAAAATAAAGTGAAATGAACACGCATAAATAATCCAGACATTTCTGTTAACATTACTTTTGACTAGGGATGCAATTTTTTTTCAAGTTCCCCTTTCTGAAATACGAAAATTTTATGCTTTTCTTTCATGTTGTTTGAAAATAAAAATATTGTGACCAAATGCAAATAAATTAAAAAAGGAAAAGTTTCTTTTCTTTTCTTTTTTTTTTTTCTGCAGTTCAGCTGGGGCCGGGTTTGAATCAGCCACTCTTGGTATATGGGTCCAGCGCCCTACTTGCTGAGCCACAGGTGCTGCCTAAAAAGTTTATTTTCAATTTACATATGCTATCCTTAACTCTATCTCCATTTCTGATTTGACTTTCCCTTTGAACCCCTTCTCATCCCCTCTGCAGCCTCAGTTCTCTGGGGGATGAATTATTTAACGAGTAGGACAAAGTAAACCTGAACAAACAGCAACATGATAGACACTGACTCATCTTATGCCCACAGGATTTTGCCGCTGTACTCTAAGAATCCTGACTCTTTACTGTCAAATCACCTGTCTCTGGTGCCGTTCTACAGCAATTGCCATTCATATTCGGGAATGTTTGGGTGCTGAGCAGGAGACCCAGCAAAATTCTGAATGATGCTATGTTGGTTGCCGAAATGTCAGGATGGGTGCTTGCCATGGCCAGTAAGCTCTTAACCCAGACTGTAGCTGAGGCTTGGGAAAAGGACTGAAGGGAGGTGGAATGTGTGAAAGAGCTGGATGGCTCTGAGATGAGGGTGAGAATCCGAATGCAGAACTCATCCACTTTATAGCTCTACCCAGGAACAGGGGCCTGCTCGGTTCTTAATCACTGCTTTTATGATCTGATAGTAACTTGGGTTTTGGTGGGAAGCTTACTCTCCCTGTAATCTAATGTTTATTTGTATTAATGAATAATCATTGCCCAGAATATTATCCCACGTAAGGACTCATGAAGCAAACTCAACATTATAGATGGGATATGTTGTTAGAGAGTTGAAGACTATTAACATTGCTACAAGTCAGAGACATCAAACACGTCTCAAAATATAAAAATTTTATAGTAGCAAATAAGTGATCCTATAATAATAGTCTTGTGAATAATTCTCAAACAAATATTCAACTTTCATTTTTACCATTCATTAGAAACTATGCTTAGAAATTTATGCCAAACAGGATCCTGCCAAGAAGATACATTATGCATGTATTTTATTTCTGGTTTTTGAAAACAGGTTTAGTTTAAACCCAGATACTTCTAGTTATGACAATTTCCCCTTCCTTGGTGTTGGTAAACTTTACTGTCTGGAAGATACGTATGCAAAGTTTTACCACTGACCCTGAGTCCTCAGGGCAGCTTCATTTCTATTTTATAAGCCACCCACATGGAGGCAGTTCCTTTGATCATTGGTGAGATAAATCAGAGAAACTCTTTGGTGACTTTTGTCAGGAAATAATGATACTCCGAATGTTGCAATGAATAGTTCCATTGGCCCCTACTCTGACAGGTCCCATACAGTCTAAAATTTAGTCTCAAAAGTACAGAAGAAGAGAGTGGAACTTCTGAGATTTAAACATGGTATAAATCCCATTTTAATATGTTCTTCACATTTACAACACTTAAGACATGTTTAATGTTTTCCCAATAACTTCATTCTAGTAATTATTTTTGCTGGGGTAGGCAGTCAGTTCAGTAATGGTGACCCAGATCATACCTGGCAGGACTCCACAATTTGTGGTTTCCACTGGTGGATTCAAGACAGTTTCTCCAGCTCTCACTCTCTGGGCCGGAGAGGAAGGTGCCCAAGATAGACAAGCCAAATGTTGTTCTTTCTTTCAATCTTGCTTTTTTTTTTTAAGCTTTTATTAAGTAAAAATAGTAAACACTCATAATAGTAGAAATAATATAATATTGATCCACCCCCCCACATAAGCATCACATGGAATTAGTGATTACCATCATATTCTATTTGTTTCATATATTTTTGAGGTATTTTAGATAGATCGCAGACAACATGGCATTGTTCCCCTATAAACCTCAGAGTCTGTCACTAAAGAAATTTTCCCACCTACTTATAATATCATGATTGCTCCTGATAAAAGTAATAATCCTTTAATACCATCTAATGTTAGTCCACATTTAGTTCCTTTCAAACTATATTTTAGGGTTTATTTGTCTCAACCAAAATTAGCACAAGCTTTACAGTAAGGAGAATGGTTCCCATCACAACGTCCATATCTTTTCCAGGATTTACTTGTTCAAAAGAACAGGCGTTGGGAGTGTCCCACCTGTGCCTCCGTCTGATGGCTTCTCCCTGTTCTTGTTTACCATGTTCTTCTGTCTCCTGTGTTTCATGTAAACTTGCAATTAAATCTTAACACTTGATGAGACTTCGGTTAAACATTTTTGGCAAGGCTACTTGACAGGTGATGCTACGCCCTTTATGTCATGGTATGTGGGGAGAAAACTAATCTGGTTGTTGGGAATGAGAAAACATTTTACAATTGATGATGATAAACTTGAATATCAATTTCAGGTGCTCCTGTTTATGCTTTCCCCTTTGTTCTTTCTGCTCTGTGCTACTTCACAAGTAACAGCAAGAGGCACTTTGCCCCTATGAATGTTTACTTTTCTGTTGGTCATTCCCTCAATTATCTTAGCATTCATAAGTAGATCTTTACCTGAATCAATTATTTCATAGGGTTGAAAAGGATCTTCTTCATTCTCTCACTGCTTCTATTATTATCTGATATTTTTCCCAACAGAAGAGCTTCTTGACAAGAATAGTATGATAATTCTGAAAAAGAGTTTGCACAAAAAAGTGAGATTAAATGCTCAATTCTTTTTCCTCAACAATCAACTTGCAAAGTGAGGACTTTGTGCAACATCCACTTCTGTTATTGATAAAATAACCTGAAATTTAAAAATGCTTTTTTATTTTCTGTTTATATATTATGTTTTGAATATAGAAAACATCAGATTTGAAAAGTAGAACTATATAAAATGATATACTCAGAAAAGTTGCCCTTCATCTCATCCCTTCTACCTTTATTACCAATGTATTTATAGCAATATGGCTTGTTTTCAGTTCCTTTTTCTGATATTTTTTTCTGCAACAATATTAAAAATACCTATATATTGATATTTTTATTTGTTTTATTTTACATAATGCAGTTTGCTTTAGACAGGGATTTGCATCTTGCTTTTTTCATTTAATGTGTCCTGGTGATTACAACCTATCCTTATGCCAAGCTGGTCTTCATTTTCTTTTATGGTTACAGAGACTTCATTGTGGGGCAATCTGGTAACTTTTTCAGCTCCTTCCCTACTGATGGGCATTTAGGCTTGTTTCCAATATTTTGCCATTACAAATAGTGCTACAATTAATGAGTCTATTATAATTGTAACTTTGGGATAGCTTCTTAGAAATGGGATTACCGAATCAAAGAACAAATACGTCTGTGATTTTCCTGGGTGTTGCCAATCTCCCCACCATATTGGTTGTATTATTGTCAGGCACACACCACACAAGTGGTGGATGAGAGTATTGAGGAAGTGCAAAAAAAAAAGTCTCTAATAAGACTACTTTTCAGCTTGGCGCGTATAACTCAAGCGGCTAACATAACACCAGAGCTGGTGAGTTCGAATCCAGCCAGGGCCTGCCAAACATCAATGACAACTAATACCAAAAAATACCTGGGCATTGTGGCAGGTGCCTGTAGTCCTAGCTACTTGGGAGGCTGAGGAAAGACAATTGCTTACGCCCAGGAATTGGAGGTTGCTGTGAGCTGTGATGTCACAGCACTCTACCCAGGGTGACAGCTTAAGGCTCTATCTCAAAAACAAACAAACAAAAAAACTATACTAAAAAAAAAAAAAGACTACTTTTCATTAAATTGGAAATACCAGGGACTATATAAAATGTTCCCACAAATACATACAAGTTTGTTCATGTTATTTTTATAAAGGTTTTGATTCTGTGTTGTGTTTTAACACTACTATCGAAGTGTTTTGACCCTATAAAATATAAATTCTGTCTTGACATGAAACTATATAATTCAAAATCCATGTCAGTTTCATGCTTCTTACAATACTAAACTTCCTATGTGTATCTCATAGCAAATTAGAAAAAGTAAAATAAAGCTAAACCAAACAAACAGGTCTGTTCAGAGATGAGAAATATGACAGTAATATGGCCTCAAACTCTAAGCCATATACTTCAATGAGATGTTCTCCAAACCATTATAAGAATGTGTGTCCTGATTTGCTACTGGAGGTATATATAAATTTTGGCTCATTGAGTCGGTGATGTCCATGAGCTGCCTAATATAGTATCAAATGAAAACCTGATTATGCCAGACGGGGAATGTCTGATGTTTGCCAACAGGAGTAACTTGCCATCTCTTTAAAACTAGCTTCTGAACTCACAAAAAGATTCCGAAAGGCCTAATGTGGTTCCCTTTCAATGTGGAAATGTCATAAACAGAACTCAAATTTTATAATATATTTTTTATTGATGTCACAGACAGAACTTCAAGTTTTATAATATATTTTATTATTGATATAAGATATCAAGAAACAGATGGAGAAAGCTTGTTTTTCCATCCCAGCCATGGGGCTCCAAGAAATAGTCAACCATAGATCATTTGCCCTATTCCAACAAATTGAAAATTGGAATAAACACAGTGACTGGCACCCTTATCTAGAAAAGAGGTAGAGTAGAGGGGATACACCTGCCAGCAATAACTCACAGGAAGAACCTCAGGCTAGAGGGTGTATCTGGAGGGAGCAGAAGCCTAGCTAGACTTGGCTGCTGCCTTCTGACCTGGTCATAGCTTAGCCTCTGGAGTATCTTATACAACTCAGGACCATCTTTGACAAGGCTCTAACAGCAGTGTTCTTCAATCATTTTTGTCTCCTAGCACACTTTAACCTATAGTTAAACTTCTGTGGTATACTTAAATTATGTCAAAAAAAAAAAAAGAGTAAAAAAAAAAGAATACACTTACCATACTTTGAACTTCATTTAAAAAGAATTCCATTAAAAATCTTTAAAAATTTTGGTAGAACTCCAAAGATCCTCTCACAGCACACTGGTTGAAAAATCATAGCTCAGTAGGAAATGTTAATTAATCAGTTCCCATCTTACTAGGAAAGCTTATGTCTAGCACTCTACATGTGCCCTAGAATAATGCTGGTGAACTACCACCGATGTAATACGAGAGTCTGTGCTTCAGGGTTCTCTGCTTTTTCCCATTTGATATAATGACACTGTGCAGAACATATTCCTTTTTTTAATTTTTTTGAAACTATGGCTTTTTATTTTCATGTGGATAGCTCAACAGAACTAGGACCTACTTACTACTACTTACTAGGACCTACTTCTGTTGAGCTATCCACATGAAAATAAAAAGCCAAACTCCACAAAACAGAAAACAAACTTTGGATTTAAAAGAAACCTAGGCCTGTCACAGGATTCTGGTTGAAAGATACGTGTTTTTATGGATGAGAAATACAGTGCTAGAGAGTGAAGAAGGAATGGTAGTTTGGGGGACCTATTTCCCAAAGTGGTCTGGGGGAGGTGTTACAGTGCTAGATATAGGGTGGTGGGATAGTGGTCACTCCCCAAGGCCTTGGAACAAATCTTGCTGTCACCCAGTGCTAGTAACAGAGAGTGGGATAACAAAAGTAGTCAAGGCACCAACAAACATTCTTGGCTTGAGCATTCATCATGTAAATCCAAAGGTGTAGGCTTAGGCTGTGTTGGGGTAGAGGTGCTGAAAGCTGTCAGCCAGTGGCACATCTTGGAGCAATTCCCCAGAGCCTTGGAGCTTTTGTGGAGTGAAGCCAGCATTCTTTTTGTTTCCCTTGGGGTTAGGAAGGTCAGTTTCTTCAAGGACCACATTAAGATCTTCACACAGCACAGGGGGCTTTGGGAACATCAAGCCCTTCAAGAACTTGCAAAAGGCTTCATCCTAGCACTGCCTGGTGTGTATCTCATAACAAATTAGAAAAACTAAAAAAAAAGCTAAACTAAACCAACAAGTCTGTTCAGAGATGAGACATATAACAATAATGTGGTCTCAAAGTCTAAGCCACATACTTCATTGAGATATTCTCCAAATAAGAATTTGCATCCTGGTTTGCTACTAGAGGCACATATAAATTTTGGCTCATTGAATCAGTGACATCCATCACTGATTGTGCAGAACATACTCAGACCCCTCTACCATGGAGCATGGTCTCAGTCAATCAGCAGGTTGCTCTTCACAATCAAATTAGCCATAGTTTCCTAATCCAACTCTGCTATGACTCATCCTCAGCTCTGTACACTTGGATCATCTTGTCCTTTGGCTTCCAAGATTACATGAAATTAAATTAATGAACCCTCATTCATATTCTTCTCTTGGCAGACCCTATTTGCAAAAATTGTATGTGTTTATACAGTTCATGGTATCCATTTCCAAAACAAAAGCAAATCCAAAGAACACTGCAAGCTAAGGGATACTTCAGTGCTATATTGCCTAGGCTGTACCTCACTTCTGTAGGACAACATTGCCATACTCTAATTTTCTCCAGGCATTTAATCAGTAAACTTTTTTCATTGTAACAGCTTTTTTCCTCCTACTTTCATTGTGGATATTTCAACATCAGACTAGATTTAGATGCTCATTTTGATGACAAAGAGGAAGACCCTGAACCACAGAATTCAACAACCTTGAGAACCTGGAAAAGGTGAGACACAGATTCTCCTCAGAGTCTCTAGAAAGGAGGCAGTCCTGCCAACACCTTAGTTTGAGCAAAAGGAAACCTGTTTCTGACCTCTTATCTCCACAACTGTAAGACAATAAATTGTATTGTTTTAAGCCACTACATTTGTAGTGATGTAATTTGTTCTATATGCATATAGAAAACCAGTACACCTGTTATCTCTTTGAGCATCTTATAGAATTAACTGATATCATCCCTCCTTTATACTAATGATTTGTTTCTTTTACCTCTTTTTCCTAATGAATTTGTCTAGAGGTTCACTCACTTTATTAATCTCCTCAAAAAACCAACTTTTAGTTTCATTGATTCTGTTGTTCTGCTTTCTGTTTCATTGAGCTCTCCTCTAATGTTTACTTCCTTTATTTTAATTGGGACTTTAACTTAGTCTTCTTTTTCTAGTTTCTTAACATTGAACTTGAATGCTCTGATTTCCGGCCAAGAATTGCTTTAGGTGCACCTTACACATTTTGAAATGTTGGGTTAATTTTATTCTGTTCAAAATGCTACAATCTCATTTTCTTTCTTTTTTGATTAAGGAGATTTTTATAAAGATGTTGTTTAGCTTCTAAATATTTGCTAATTTTCCAGATATCTTTCTCTTTTTGATTCTTAATTTAATTTTATTGTGGTCAGAGAACATACTTTGTATGACTTGAATCATCTGAAATTCATTGAGAATTGTTGTACAGCCCAAAATATGGTCTATAAATGTTCCTCTGGCAATTGAAAATAATGAATCTTCTACTGTTGGCAGGAGACGTGGAAGTAGTTTGATCTTTTTGAGTCATACCTTTAAGCTTTATTGGTCAGAATGAGAGTGATGAATAGTGTAGAGTTAATATTTCCCTACCACTGAGGTAAAACCTTTCTGGCTATCAGTGCCTTATGAATAATGAGGCCTTCCACTCTAGATGGCTAGAATAGACATCATTCCTGGCCCTCGCCCCATCTGAGATTTGAGTATTGTTCCCTTATTCTTTTGGTTGGCGCTTTCCTCAACTTTGGATGCACGCATGCCCTGATTTGAACTCAGCTGAATATTTAAGAAGTACTTTCCACAGATTCAGCACTTTTTCTGGATATCTCCCTCCTCTCATACAATGCCATGAAATCTCTATCTTCCTTAATCTCCCTGGATTCTGAACTCCATCTCCTCCATTCAAGGAAAATGTCAGATTCTACATAGTTCTCTCTCCTGTACAATGTCCTTTTCTGGTCAGTAAACTGGGATAGCTGTACAGTTCATTGATTTTTTTGACATCTCTCAAGGATCACTGTTTTTCACTGTCAGATATCCAAAGTCTAGAAAACCTTTTTTTCCATATATTTTGTCCAGTATTTAAGTTGTTCAGGCATGAAGTTTAATTCAATATTACTAGTCCATCTTTACCAGAAGTAGCTGGCTTCATGCCCAGGGTTTCCTATCACCATAAATTAGATACATGCTTATCTTTCTGTCTCAAAACCATTTTTATAGCTATCAAGAAGTACCCACACTCTGTGTTCTCCAGTAAAGTCCTCAAACAAAAAACTGAATAGTTAACTAATTAATTCCTCATTTATAAGGAGGGACTAGCACTTACAGTATAGTATAATTATAAAAGATTATCAGAATTATTTTCTTCCAAAATAAAAAGAATAATCTAATTAGAAATTCAGCTTTGAGTAAATAGGAAATTTAGTAAAAAGACATGCCAGGAAATTATAGTGAAAATCTTATTGAAAATCATATAAGATTATTTTCATAACTATTTATAATTAGTTCTGTTCCTTTTTTGCAGTATAGTTAGTTAATATATATGATACAATTTAGTTTTTTCTTGTCACTTTTCTTGAAATATCACTTTATGAAAATTGTCTTTTTTTTTTTTTTTTTGGCTTTTAAGACTATCAGCATGATGCTGCATCATCTTTGCTCCCTCTGTTATTCCTCTATCTGATTAGATAGACAAACATATAGATAGATAGATAGATAGATAATTATAAAAAGTAGAAACCTATCCTCACTGAACCTCTATGTTCTTTACTAGAAAGTAAGAAAAAACTCCTACAGGAGGAAGTTGTAAAGATTTGAGGAGTTAACGTAAAACAATATACTTTGTAAAATGTAATGTGTTCAGTGAAGAATAAGAAATATTATTAATGAAGAAAAAAGCCCATTAGCTTTTTTATACTGTTTGAAGCTATTTAAATCAAATCAAGCTATTGATTATATGAGTTTGTTGAATCAATGAAAGCCTTAGGTACGTCATTATGTTACCTTTTTTTTTTAACCTCTCTCCTTTCTAGATAATACTAAATACATTAATAAGCAACATGAAGTATTATACTAAATAATTAATTGTATATTATTTAACTTCTCATCTGAATATGATTGTATTTATTAATGTTATCATGACAAACTAATTTAATTAATGGTAATTCTGAGAGTAGTAACAATTTTAGCTGGAGTACAGTATTTTATGTCTCAGTCAGATGCATTTCATCATATATTGGAGTAAAAGCTAGTCTTCTTGAAGAAAATTTATAAGAAAGGATAATTTCTAACAGAATTAATGAGATATTTAACATTGATAGACCATATTGCTCACTAATTAGGGATATTTCCTAACACGCTACCTTTATTGAGACAAGATGGCCAACCAGAAGCAAATTTCACCAGAGGCTCCTGCCCAGTGGGAAAGAAGTTGGACCAAAGTGGATGCGGAGAAGCCAAAAGTGGGGATTTGATCACAGGAAAAAGAAACTACGGTATACATTGTCCCTTCTGAGACAAGTTGTGAGGACAAGAAACAGAAGAAAGATAACAAAGATCAGGTACAGAGTGACTAGTTGAAAGGCATCTGTTATCAAGAGGATGAGAAACTCCCTCCCCAAACCACGAGGTCCAGGGACGCAGGAGGGAACAAAGAACCTCTCACCTCACCTCATGGGAGACAGCCTCAAAGTTGGGGGTCCTCCTACACCTGGTAGGTTACTCCTTTGAGACCAGACCCATCCGGCCTGGCACAAAAGTGAACAAATATTCTTCTCCACAATCCTGAGCCCACAGCTCACCCATGCCCCTATTTTGGTTGCCTTCTGCAGAGGCAGGGGTGTTTGTCAAGTTTGCTGAGAGGCCAAAGCATTTTGTGGGCTGCTGAGCTGCTGCATGGAAACAGGGGTGCTGAATTTCTGACCTTGGTGGGGAAAGGAGTAATCTTTCCTGACTCCCTTTCCCACTAGAAAAGACCCTTTCCCAGTTCCTTGGCCTGCCCTGGGAATGCTCAGACATGTCTGCCCACAGATTCTTGCTCTCTGACCAACTGGTGACCCTCTGAACTTGTTTGTGTAGATGTTATTGTACCGGCTGAGCAAGTTTGACTCAAACTCTCAGCCAGAGGGGTCAGCTGATGCTTGTACTCCAACTGCCCACTGTCTAGGGGTTCAGGTTCACCACTTGTTTGATTTGTTTGAGCAGCAGTGGAGGGGGTTGCAGCAGTGAGGGGCATAATCAGCTAATCTGTCTGTAGATTCTCCTTCTCCAGCTATCACAGGCAGAGGGCAAGGCCACAGGTATTTGTATCTTTGTCCAGAAAAGAGTCCAGCAAAATACTACAACTCCTTACTATTGGGTAGAGGGAAGGCTGACACGAAGACAGAGCCAGGTTGTGCTATCTCATCAAATTGACAATCAGTCTCTAGCTTTAACTCTGAAAGGATGTTTGTGAGGTTGTAGGGGAAAGCTGTAATCACAAGATTCAGCTCACTGGAGAAGGGCTGGTTAGCTCCAGCTCCTCGGGCGTCTTGATCCAGTCTCACCGCACCAGTTTTAATTGCCAAACAGATCATCAGTACAGTGTTTCCTAAGGGTCCCCTTTTAGATTATCTCTCAATAACTAAACAGGGGCAGCCTATCATTTCAACTAAAAAAGTATAATCTATATACTTAAAAAAAACCTGAAAATACTCATGGAGACGAGCGAGCAGAAGAACTCTAGCAACATGAAAAATCAGAGCAGGTCAACTCCACCAAGAGATTACAAAGGAGATACAACAGAAAATACCATTCATAGAGAAACTGCTGAAATGTTAGAAATAGGATTCAAAATATTGATGGCAAATAAAATTATTGGAATTAAAGAGAAAACGTAAATAGAAATCCAAAATATCGTTCAAAAGTTGTCTCTAGAAATTAATGAATATAAAGACAATGTCACCAAGAATAGGAACATAATAAGGAAAGTTATAAGAGAGCTTAAGGAATTGAAAAAGGCATTCAAGGAGCTTTAACACAAAGTAGAGACCCTCCATAATAGAATAGAACATGGAGAAGAAAGAATTCTAGAAATTGAAGACAAAACTTTTGAACTATTGCAGTCATTCAAAGAGACATAAAAAAGGAGAACAAAGGTGAAGGGATGGTCATCTATATTCCAGGCAAATGGAAAACAGAAAAAAGCAGGTGTTTCAATCTTATTTGCAGATACAATAGGCTTTAAACTAACCAAAATAAGGAAGGATAAAGACTGACATTTCTTATTTGTTAAAGGAAATACTCAACATAATGAGATTTCAATTATTAATATTTATGCACCCAACCAGAAAGCGCCTCAATTTATAAGAAAAACTCTAATAGACATGAATAACTTGATTTCTTCCTGCTCCATAGTAGTTGGAGATTCTAATACTTCCTTAGCAGTGCTGGATAGATCCTCCAATAAGAAGCTACGTAAAGAAATTTCAGATTTAAACTTAACCATTCAACATCTGGATTTAACAGACATCTACAGAAAATTTCATCCTAATAAAATTGAATACACATTCTTCTCATCAGCCCATGGAATATACTCCAGAATTGATCACATCTTAGGTCACAAATCTAACCTCAGCAAATTTAAAAGAGTAGAAATTATTCCTTGCATCTTCTTGGACCACCATGGAATAAAAGTTGCGATTAACAATAATGGAAATTTGCATACTCAAACAAAAACATGGAAGCTAAATAACCTTATCCTGAAAGATAGATGGGTCATTGATGAGAATAAGAAGGAAATCACTAAATTTTTGAAACAAAACGACAATGAAGACACAAATTATCAAAACCTCTGGGATACTGCAAAGGCAGTCCTAAGAGGGAAATTCATAGCACTGCAAGCCTTCCTCAAGAGAACAGAAAGAGAGGAAGTTGACAACTTAATGTGGCATCTCAAACAACTGGAAAAGGAAGAACATTCTAACCCAAACCCTGCAAGAGAAAAGAAATAACCAACATCTTTGAAAAGAAAAGAATTATACAACAGATCAATAAATCAAAAAGTTGGTTCTTTGAAAAGGTCAATAAAATAGATAAACCTTTTGCTACTCTAATCAGGAAAAAAAGAGTAAAATCTCTATTTTCATCAATGAGAAATGGTAAAGATGAAATAACAACAGACATCTCAGAAATTCAAAAATCCTTAACGAATATTACAAGAAACTTTACTCTCAGAAATATGAAAATCTGAAGGAAATTGACCAATATTTGGAAGCACACCACCTTCCTAG
>CAUYON010072363.1:0-53941 GCA_963573935.1 Arctocebus calabarensis | reverse complement strand
AGATGCACTGTAAGTGTGATCCTGCCCATCACCCTCCCGACACCTATCCTCCCCCTCCTTGCCCCTTTCCTCATTTCTTGTGCTATAACTGGGTTTTAGCCTTCATATGAAAGCTATAGATTAGCTATAGATTAGCTATAGATTAGTAGGGCTGAGTACACTGGATACTTTTTTTCCATTCTTGAGATACTTTGCTAAGAAGAATGTGTTCCAGCTCCATCCCTGTAAACACAAAAGAGGTAAAATCTCCATCTTTCTTAAAGGCTGCATAGTATTCCATGGTATACATGTACCACAATTTATTAATCTATCCATGGGTCAATGGGCACTTGGGCTTCTTCCACGACTTAGCAATTATGAATTGGGCTGCAATAAACATTCTGGCACAGATATCTTTATTGTGATGTGATTTTTGGTCTTCTGGATATATACCTAGTAAAGGAATTATAGGATCAAATGGCAGATCTATTTTTAGATCTCTAAGTATTCTCGAAACATCCTTCCAAAAGGAATATATTAGTTTGCATTCCCACCAGCAATGTAGAAGTGGATTATTTGCTTTCAATAAAAGTTCTAATTTTAAAAAATTTAAGTCCATAAGAGAAGCCAGTCTCAGAAGGTCACATACTAAGATTCTACTTGTTTGACAGTCTTAAAAAACAGATTTTGTTGCCAGGGGCTGTGAGTGGAGAGAGGGAGTTTGATGGGGTGAAAGACCCGTTCTGTATCCTGTTTGTAGTGAAGGCTATGTGCATCTATGTATGTGCCCAAATTTATACACCTACATACCAAAAAAAGGTCAATTTACTGTATGATAACAAATAAAATATTTTAAAGGACCATGAATAGGTTTGTCTCCTGTAGATGGCTTCATTTTTTTTCTAAATTGGATCCTATAGAGAGCACTAATTAGCTGGGCACAGGGTGCCTATAGTCCCAGCTCCTTGAAAGGCTGAGGCAGGAGGATCACTTGAGCCTACAAGTTTGAGGTTGCTATGAGCTAGGATGATGCCATTGCACTCTAGCCAGGCAACAGAGCAAGACCCTGTCTCAAAATTATTAATCAATTAAAAAAATTAAAAAGAAAAGCATTATTGATTACCTAGTAAGAATTGTAAATATGTATAGATACAATGGAGATTAAATGAAATAACATATTAAACTGCTTTTAAAATAAAAAGGATACTGAGGATGTAATGGCATGTTTATAGAAAGAAGTCAAATTAGGATTTGTAACTGTCCACTAAGTAAGGGTCTGAAGGCCTGGGCTTTCCCCATCCCTCCTGCCCAAGAGTCAGCTGCCTTCTGGACTTCCCATTCCTCAAGTAAGAAAAGGGGCCATATGAGGAAGGGTCTGTCTTCATGCACCTCAATCCCCTTACTTAATCATTTACATGCACAGACCCAGCATTGAAAATTAAACGGTTTTCCTTCAGCGCTCATAATAGGGTGAGTTTGTCCTTCAAAATCGACAGTACTAAGGTTGTGAATGAAAGCTTATGGAATTTTGGTCTTGAGGGAAATCCCCCTTTCCGACAGCCCTGATGATACCTCTGAAAAAGAAAAGCACAGAGTATGTCTATAACAGACATACTCTTATTTGACAATGTGAACGTTACTTTCTTGGCATTATGATTATTAATATTGCTTAATATTTTGATGCAGTGATCGTCTGTTTTCTTTTCTGAATGTATTTATCTTCCTTCCTTCTTTAGGTGGTTTTTGTTTCTATTCCTTATCTTAAACATTGTTATCGTTATTAAATTTGAAGCCTTTTATAGTCTGTGAAGGCAAAAAGTAGAAACCTGATTAACACATGTATATGTAAAAATAAAAATAATAATAATAAAAACAAAAAAAAGAAAAGCACAACCACTCTGCTTTTGAAAAGCAGGGGAGACAAAAAGATTTCACCAGCACTTTTCAAAGGGAGGAAAATTCTGTGTCATCGTAGGCTTGACTAAACTCGTGCTGCAAATCAAGAGGGGCGAGGTTAACTGTTCTGAAAGCCACAGCGTATCTCTCATCAGTGTCTCATGAGGCTGACCAGGTAGGGCCTTGGAAAGAAGGCCTGGAGAGTCAATGCACAGGATGCCAGCTAGACACACAGCATTCTTGAAAAGGCGCCCTCCACTAGCTGTCCTGTTAGCAATTCAGACAGAAATCCAAGAAAGTTAAAACACCACATCACACACCAACACTCCCCACAAACCTCACCTTCCCTGGCTTCTCTTTCCCATAAATGTAGCACCAGCACCCCCCCCCCCCCCCGGCTCTTAAATTCCTTGCTACAATTTAATTGAAGATACTTCCAGAAATACCTTAATTACTGGTCAGTTACCACTGTCATTAGAGGTTTAAATAAAAGTCCCTGGATTCTAACCTGCTGAGCATGCCTATAATAAACGGTACTTACAGAGCTTTGATAAAGCACCAGTCAACCTTAACATTTAAATGAGAACAACTGTAACTGCTCAAATCAACCCCTCATGCAAAACTCCAGGGACCAGGCAGCAAAAGCACCACCTCAGCAAAGAGAGAGGAGTAAAGAGAAAAAAGGAAAACATGCACTCCATAAATTACCCACATAAATCAGTTTAGGCAGGCTACATTTTTTTTTTTAACACAGAAAACGCTTAAAGGAAAATTCATGGAAAGCCTACAATCACTCCTTTAGGAGGGCAAAATGTCACAAGGAGAAGGAGATGTATTAATAGGTGGCCAGCCTCCTCCTTAATGTATTAATAGGTGGCCAACCTCCTTCTCCTCCTCCAACCAAATTCTTCCATAGCAGATAATCAGCAAAAGGAAATCTTGGAGGTTGAGGTGAGCTTCCAGGGGACCCAGAATAAGGGACACTGAGGCCATTTCCCAGGGTTTGAGAAAAAGGAATGAACATTTCAAGTGCCTCATGTAAACCAGTGCTTTACTTGTGTCATTTATCTCATTATTTCATGTTCCCTTCAAGGTGTCCCTAACGCTGCCTTACAGATAAATAGAAGCTCCACTATCTTAAGTAAATCCCCCAGTGTCACCAGATAAGGATCTCTAGGATTGTGGAACTCACCCCCAGCAGGCTCTTTCCTTAACACCCTGACGTCAGGAATAATAAAATCCTGGGCTATGGGAAGGGTCCGGCACATTACTTCCAACTGTTAAAATTGAACAAAGAAATAAAAATTTAAAACTGTCTTCAGAGAGATTCCTCAAGTCACTTACCCTGCACATATAGAAAGTGTCAAAGGGCTCAGATGAAAAAAACGTTATTTCCAGAAAGAAAAATCCTTCTCCCTCCTCTGGGTTGAACCGCAGAGACAGAGGGCACAGTAGGTTCAGAGCCTGCCAGGGCTGAAGGAGGCCCCCTACTGACAAGGCCACCCTCTGGACACCTGCCTCTTACACGCTGGCACTTTAATGTCGGCGTCGACTCCGTGGAAACTGACTCGTGTGGATGTGTGTTCCATTCATTCAACAGTTACTTGCTGAGGACCTACTATGTACCAAGGACCACTGGGAGAGAACAAGGCACTACTCAGTTGTGTGTTCTCCACCTTTTCCCCACTCTGGATCACCATGGGAGCCCCAGAGGGTGGAAGGAAGGGAGCCGCAGAAATCCACTTGGCGCCCTCACCCACTCTCTCCTTCAGCAGTGCCTAAGTCTCCTCCATAACACCACCTCCTTCCTGTGCCCTCCCAGGCCCAGCTCCCTTCTCCCTTCTCCTCTAGGTTGCCCCGATGGTGGCCTGTTCTTCTCTTCCCACATGGCAGTACTTAGTTCCCCACATTCAACTCCATCTCTTGAACCGTCCTGTTTTCCTGACTGCACTCTGACCTCTACAGGCACTGGACTGACTCCCAGTCTTTGTGGAACTTACATTTGAGTGGGCAGAAGAGGGACAGGCAAGTGAGCAGTAACCTGTCACATGAAGGAAGACCAGATCCTGATCATGTTACGCGCCACGAAGTTAGCAGCAGAGTGGCGGGAGCAGGGAGGTGGTGGAGCCATGTCAGATGGTGCCAGACATCTCTGCTGAGATCTGAAGGATACAAAGGGCCCACCTTTCCTAGGCCAGGGGAGAACATTCCAGGCAGAAGAGACAGCAGGACAAAGCTCCTAGAGTAAGAATCAGCGTGGTGTGTTTAAAGAGACGTGGAAATTGCCTCGGCGCCTGTAGCTCAGCAGCTAGGACTCCAGGCGCATACACCAGAGATGGCAGGTTCAAAACGAACCCCAGGCCTGCCAGACAACAATGACAACTACAACCAAAAAATAGCTGGGAGTTGTAGCAGGCACCTGCAGTCACAGATACTTGGGAGGCTGAGGCAAGAGGATCACTTAAGCCCAAGAGTTTGAGGTTGCTGTGAGCTGTGACATCACAGCACTCTATCCAGGGTGACAACTTAAGAGTCTGTCTCAAAAAAAAAAAAAAGACATGGAAATCCATTATAACTGATGGATTTAAGTGATGGGGTCAAGGCCATAGTAAGGAGTTAGGAATTTGCAATTGATTTGATTTACATTTTAAAAGGTCACTTTGACCAAGGTATAGGGAATTTCTCTCATCGTCTATAGAGATTCTATAGATGATGAAATTCTTAAAGATGTAAATTGCTTCCCCATCCAGGAATATCATTCTATCTTCAAGGCCTAAGAGAGAAATAACCCACCACCCTAATGAATTTGTTCAAAGAGGGGAGGGGTAAATGGGGTCAGCCACAGCTCCTGATGCATGATTTTGGAGGTGAAACCTTGGTTCCCTTGATATCAGTTCTACCATGTTCCAAGGCCAAAGGAAAAAACAGGTAAGCAACCATTCACATTTGTGATAGCCTTATTTCTTAGAAGGTCTGGGGGTCCCCTCTCAACCATTCTGGAATATTCCTAGTAGGAGGATCCACATGCATCAGCATAGCTTTGCATTGCAAAGTGATCCACTGGCCTGCCTAGACTGTTATTTGGGGATTCTGTGAGTTAGATACCCCCTGTCAGAATCTCCAGCCTGGCCCCTAGGACGGCCAGAGAGCTCCAAGTTACCCACGCTTTGCTTTGCTTTCCAGTTCTTTGTCTGCTCCATCAACTGGCCCCTTTCTTATTTCCTCAAAGTGACAAGTGTATGCTTCTAAGCAAGGCTGAGGGAAAGGAGGAAATAGAAATGCAGTCCCCGGGCGGCTCCGCTGGCTCAGCGAGTAGGGCGCCGGCCCCATATACCGAAGGTGGCGGGTTCAAGCCCGGCCTCGGCCGAACTGCAAAACACAAAAATAGCCGGGCGCTGTGGCGGGCGCCTGTAGTCCCAGCTACTCGGGAGGCTGAGGCAAGAGAATCGCTTAAGCCCAAGAGCTGGAGGTTGCTGTGAGCAGTGTGACGCCACGGCACTCTACCCAGGGCAATATAGTGAGACTCTGTCTCTACAAAAAAAAAAAAAAAAAGAAAGAAATGCAGTCCCCATCGTGGATTCTTCCCCGAAATGCTGCTAATCTGGCATTTAGGTTGTTTGCTTCTTTAATCAGAACGCCATTAAGAAATCTCTGCTGGGTTTCTGTACACAGTTTTTCTCTAATGAAGCATCAAATCTCTTTCACAAACAATAGCTGCATCGCATCCAAGCACTCTGGCCCCAGCCAGCACGGCTGCAATCTCTGGCAAATGTGGACCTCTTCCCGTTCTGTTCCTCCCAGAATAGCCTGCCAATGGGGTCTTCAAATCAAAGTCTGAACGCTGGTAACACTCAGAGAGAGAAGAAATCTGGGGTTTTCAAGGAAACAGTGTTGTGTCCCCAGCTTTTGACACAATTCTGTTCCATTTGCAAGTCTGGATTCAGGTTGATGGTGGTTTGCTCAATGGGGTATTTGTCATCCTTGACTGAACTCTCGAACAGTGAGCTACTCCCTGGAAGACGGGCCTGGTCAGAGACAAGGCTATGACAAGATGCCCCTGGGGCTATCAGTGAGCAACATGGCACAGCCCTGATGACTATGGCCTTTGGCCAGGCCCAGGCACCATAGTCTCCAAGTACATGTTCATATCTGCTCACTGTCAGTCCTATCTGTCAAGCTGGGGGTATGGATTATGAAGGAACAGATAAAAGGCTCTATCTGCCAACCTGTTTCATGGAGTTTATAAAACATAAAAGGAGTGCCTAGGGGACTAACAGGAAGAGGAACAAAGCTGTTTCTGGGACTTTGGGAAAGCCCATTTTGACCGTGAACTTCCTCTGCCTTTGAATCAGTCATCTGGTTGCACGCAAGACATGATGGAGTATAGACATGTCTCACTGCTGCAGAAGTGAAGAACATCCCGTCACCTGTGAGGATAAAGGACGTGGTCCCTGTAGGGACCTTTTCTGAGACACAGAGGTAACTCTAAGGGTGAAGATTATAAGCTTATAATCAGAGCCTTCCTCTGGCTTTGGGGGAACTATAAAATCAGGGCACAATTCCATTGTCTCTGTCTTTTTTTCTTGTAAGTTTCTAATTTTTTTTTAATTTCAAAATACTAAGGAGGTACAAATTTTTTTTGACTCGTATAATAAAGTCAAAGCCTTTAGTGTTCCTATCACTAGAACAGTGTTCATTGTACCCAGTAGTTTTATCCCTCACCTACCAATAATGTCCTTTACATTTCTTGGATTCCAATGTCCTTTATATTTCTTTGTGCCCATATGTGCCCACAATTTAGCTCCCAATTATTGGTGAGAACGTGTGTTTACGTTTCCATTCCTGAGATATTTAGGATAATAGTTTCCAGTTCCATCCATCCAAGTTGCTGGAAAAGACATTATTTCATTCCTTTTTGTTATTGAGTAGTAAGAAGAGAGAGGGGGGGAGTGACAGGGGGAGGGAGATAGACATACATAGATAAACAGATACATAGATAGATTCATATATATAGTTAGATAGATAATACACATTTTCTTTATCCACTCAAGAATTAATGAGCATTTGGGTTGATTCTAAATCTTTGCAATTCTGAATTGTGCAGCAGTAAACATTCCAGTGGAGTGCAGATGTCATTTTGATATGTTGTCTTCTTTCCTGTTGGGTACATACCCAGTAGTGGAATTGCTAGATCTAACATTAAGTCTACATTTGCTTCTTTCAGGGATGTCCTACTGTTTTCTAATAGAGATTATGCTAACTTGCAGTGCCAAACAGTGTAGAAGTTTTCCTTTCTTTCTATATCCATGCCAATATCTATTATGTATTGACTTTTTATTAATGGCTATTCTGACAGGAGTGAGATGATATCCCTTTGTAGTTTTAACTCTCAGTTCCTTGGTGATTAGTGATTTTGAACATTTTATTGTGTTTGATGGCCATTTGTCTACCTCTAAAAAACCTTATATTTAGGTCTTTTGCCTACTTTTTAGTGAAGTTGTTTTCTTCTTGCTAGTTTGTTTGAGTTCTTTGTACATTGTGGATATTAGCCTTTATCAGATGTGTATTTGCAAATATTTTCTCCACTCTTCAGGTTGTCTATTTACTTTGTCAATTATTGCCTTTGCTGTGCAGAAGCTTTTTAATTTATGTCCCATTATTTATAACAATATTTTTGTTATTACTATATTTGCCTTTAGGATATCAGTCAAAAATTCTTTGCCTAGGCTAACATACAAAAGAATTTTTCCTACTTTTCTTTCTAGTATTTTTATATCTTAAGTTTAAGGTTTTTATTTAACTTGAATTGATCTTTTGTCTGTGAAGAGATAAGGTCAGCTATCCAGTTTTCTCAGCACCATTTATTGAACAAGGCTTCCTTTCCACACTGTATATTGTCTGCTTTGTCAAACATCAGTTGGTTATAGGGTTCTCTATTCTGTTCCATTAGTTTATGTCTCTATTTTTATACCAGTGCCATGCTCTTTTGCTTACTATAGTCTTGTAGTATAATCTAAAGTCAGATAATGTAACGCCTCCAGTTTTTTTGGTTTTGTTTTTATTTTAAGGCTTTAAGATTGCTTTGGCTATTGAGGCTCTTTTATGGCTCCAAATGAAGCTTAGAAATTTGTTTTTAGAGCTATGAAATATGATGATGGTATTTTGACAGGGATTGCACTGAATCTGCAAATTACTTTGGGCAATATGGACACTTGCATAATATTGATTCTACTAATTCATGGTCATGAAATATTTTTTTTCCATTTGTTTCTATAATTTCTATCTATAATTTCTTTCATCAGTGTTTTGTAGGTCTCCTTGTAGAGATCTTTCATCTTCTTGGTTATGTACATTCCTAGGTATTTTCTGTTCTTTGTAGCTATTGTAAATAGTAATGAGTACTTGATTTGAATCTTAGGTTGGCCATTATTAGTATATAAAAATGTGACTGATTTTTGTACATTGAATTTATAACCAGAGACTTTGCTAAATTTATTCATCAGTTCTAAGAGTCTTTGGTGGAGTCTTTTGGGTTTTCTAGATACAAGATCATGTTTAAAGGGTGCTGTATTTTACAAAATGGTTTTCTGGATCTACTGAGATAATCATACAGTCTTACTTTTTTTTCCTTCTGCTTTTTTGGTGAATCACATTTATTAATTTGCACATATTTTACAATCCTTGCAACCCTGGGATGAAACCCGCTTGATCATGGTGAATTATCTTTTTGATGTTCATTGAATTCAAAATTTGGACAAAGATTTTTATATCTACATTCATAAGGGATATTGGTCTGTAGTTTTCTTTTTCTCTTGTGTCCTTTCCCAGCTTTGGTATCAAGATGATGCTGGCTTCATAGAATGAGTTAAGGAGAATTTCCTCCTTCTCAATGTTATAGAATAATTTCTGTAGGATAGGTCCCACTTCTTTGCAGGTCTGATAGAATTCAGATGTGAATCCAAATGGTCTAGGACTTTTTTTTTCCTGGTAGATTTTTCATTACTGCTTCAGTCTCATTGCTCATAATTGGTCTATTCAGGATTTCTATCTCTTACTGATTCAGCCTCAGGAGGTTGTGTGTTTCTAGGAATTTACTATTTCTTCTACATTTTCTAGTTGGTGTGCACAGATTTTTATGTAGTAGTCACATAAAAACTGCTGTGGTATTAGTTGTAATATCTCCTTTTCCATTTCTGATTGAGCTCTTTTGAGTCCTTTCTGTTCCATTTCATGTTAATCTGGCTAATGGTCTAGTGCTTTTGTTTATTTTTTCAAAAGAAAAAGAAGGCTTTTTGTTTCATGGATCCATATATTTATCTATTCATTTATAATTTCCACTTCTTTAAGTTCTGCTCTGAGCTTTGTTATTTCTTTCCTTCTACTGGATTTACATTTGGTTTACTCTTTTTTTTCTAGTTCTTGAGATGTGAATTTAAGTTGTCAATCTGTGATCTTACTATCTTTTTGATGTAGGCATTTAAGGTTATAAATTTTCCCCTTCCAATTGCTCATACTACATTCCATAGATTTTAAAATCTTGTGTCCCATTTGTCATTCGGTTCAAGAAATCTTCTGACATACATCTTAATTTCAACGTTGACCCCCAGGATCATTCAGCAGCAGGTTAATTTCTATGATTTCATGAAGATTTTACTGTTTTTCATTTTGACTTCTAGTTTCATTCTGCTGTGGTTTGAGAGCATACATGGTATTATATTGACTTTTTTAAATTGTCTTGGACTTGTTTTGTGACCTCAGATATTCTCAATCTTGGAAAATGTTCATGTGCTGATGAGAAGAATGTATATACTCTAGTTTGGGGTTAGTGTTCTGTAAATGTCTGTTAGGTTCATTTGCTCTGGAGTCCCATTTAAGTCCAGTGTTTCTTTATTGATTTTCTGCTTTCCATGATCTGTCCAGTTCTGTCAATGGGATGAAGTCCCTGGCAATTATGATGCTACTGTTTATTTCTTGGCTTAGATCTTAGGGGAATTTGCTTTATGAACATGGAGCTCCTGTGTTAGGGGACATATATTTAGGATTACTATATCTTCTTGTTGAATTGCCCCCTATACCCTTTACCCCATAATGACTATCTTCATCTTTTTTTAACCATTGTGATCTAAAATCTATTTCACATTATGAGAATGGATACATTTGCCTGCTTTTGGTTTCCATTTACATGGAATATTTTTTTCCATTCCTCTACTTTGAGCCTGTGTGAGTCCTTGTGAATTACATTGCTTTCTTGGAAACAGTATGTACTTGGCTTATGTTTTTTTATTCATCCATTCAGTTAGTCTATTTCTCCTAATTGGACATTTGTGTTCAGTGTGAGCATTGATATGTGGAATATTGTTCTGTCCATCATACTGAATTATACCTTGTTGTTTTGTTTTCCCTCTTGTGCTATTGTCTTATGAGAACTATGAGCTTTAACTTTTAGGTGTTTTTAAACTAGTGAGCATCTATTGTGCTGTTCTACCTATAATGCACTTTGGAATATTTCCTATGGTGCAGGCCTAGTATTGACAAATTGCCTTAGTCTTTGCTTATCTGGAAAAGTCTTCATCCATCATTTGTGAAACTTCATATTTCAGGACACAATATTCTTAGTTGGCTATGCTTCTATTTAAGAAGATGAGAATTGCTTCTGGCATGTAAGATCCTTTGGAATTGAGTTGTTACTTTCATCTTGCAACTTATAGAATCTTCTCCTTCATTTTGGTTTTGACCAGGTTAATGACTATGTCTCTTAGAGATATCCTATTTGTCAGGAATCTTATCATGTTTGATGAACATCATGTATCTGGAAGTCTGAATCTCTGGTGATACCAGAGAAACTTTCTTCAATAATTCTCTTGAATAGGCTTTTCATGCTTTTTTACCCTTTCTTCTTCTCTCTCCTATAATTTGTGTATTGGTTTGTTTCATATAGTCCCATATTACTCTGAATGATTGTTCATTCTTCTTTATACCTCCTTCTGCATCTTTGACTGACTGGGTTAGTTCAAAAGTCTAGTCTTCAAGGCTTTTGAAGGCCTGAGATTCTTTCTTCTGTTTGATCTAGTCTGTTGTGTTTTGAAGTTACCTAAATGACTCTTTCACTTTGTTGAGTTCTATTATATCCTTTCTTATGTTGTCTATCTCTTTAGAAACTTGCTCATTTTTTCCATTGATGTCCTGAAATGTACTTTTGGCTTTTTTGTGTTGGTTTTCAACCTTCTCATCAATGCTATTCATCTTATTTGCCATCCATATTTTGAATTCCAATTCTGACATTTTGACTTTTCTGTTGTTGTTGTTAGGGTCCATTGCTAAAGATCTATTGTGACTCTTGGAGTGTGTAGAACTAGCTGACTAGCTTGTTTTTTCATGTTACCAAGGATTTTTTTTCCTGGTTTCTTCTCATCTAAAACCTCTTTTCTCAGCTCGGGGCAGATAGGTTTACTTCACACTTATTCTCCTTTGCTAGGAACTTTCCTACTTAGTGGGAAGAAGAAGAGTTTTTTAGATGGTATTACTGTGACATATCCTGGAAGATTGACTTGGCAGGAGGGGAGCAGTTGCACTGACAGCCTATAATGCAGCTGTTCTGTGCTGTCCTATGATTGTCATGGTCCAAACCAGTGTTGGATGATCTCCACGTGTAGGAGTGGGTTGCTTCCCAGGCCACTGCTGGAAGCTCAGGCAGGGGATACACGAGACCCTCTCCATAGAGGCTGGTATTGCAGGAACATGCTTTGTGCCAACATTCTACAGTAGTGGCAATGGCAGCCCAGCTGGCAGAGGCTATCTAGGCAGTAGTTGTGGGTATCAGGGCTGACTGTGTTCACTCCATATAGGTCCAGGTGTAATGGTGGCTTGTGGCTAGCAGGTACCTGGTGGAGCTCTGGACCACAGGAGTGGTTCCCATCAGGCGGTAGGTAGGAGCCTTAGGGGTTGGGGCCATGAGACCTACAGGCCCATTGTTTTTTGTCCTAAGAATACAGCCAAACCTGGTAGTCCAATCACACTTCACATATGTACCTTAGAGACAAATCATTTGTCTCTACCGACGTTTCAACAGGATGTTGTTGCCCAAAGTCTTAGGCATCTTAAACATGACATTATTACAGAGCTAAAGATGTAATATCAATAACCTCAGTGGAAAAATGTGCAGCAATTTTCTTCCTGCTTGGGGAACATAAGGTTTTATCATTCAAGTGACAGCTTTGCCCTAGCTCCATGGTTGTCACACATAGTCCATGGTACTGCTTTGCTGATTTATAACCTGTTGAATCATCATCTCATTAAGTCGAAACTGATTAGTGTGTGGACCTATTTTGTAAACTGTAAAGTGTTACACATGCCTGGTGGCAAGGCTAGTAAAGCTCTAAATGCACACATAATTAACTTGGCTCGGCTCTAAGACAGATGGTATAAAGAAGGCAGCCTCTACCTAGGAAAGGAAAGGGAGAAGAAAAAAATAAAAGAGAGTTGCTTCTTCAGCAAGGTTATGTTTGCTTTCTCTTCCTTAGCCTCTTTATTCCCAAGATCTGAATATGAGAAAATGGAGAAAGAAAGATGCATTTCATTCCATGGTTGATTTATCCTGCCTGGGCTTCAAGAAGGAGACCCAAATGAAGAGATCTGTGTGTGGTCTGACCTTCAAATGACTGCACATGGAAGGTCCCAGTGGCAACATCAAATCATGCTGACTAAACCTGGGAGCAGCAATCAGTATCTACCCCCAAAGGCCTACTGCTAACCTCTTCCTCTCAAATTAGGCCCTCAAAGTTGTCAAGAACCTAGTAGCCTACACCTCTGTGTTTAAGGCAGATTCATGAATTGTACCAAAAGAATTCAACAAATAATTATAACCTAGTTCGCTCTCCTAAGCTAGAAAGGGATTCCCAGCACAGAGGATTGAGTGGCCACAAATGCTGTTCTATAACGGTCCTGGAGAAGGGACTGATCAGAAGAGCTTCCCAGACCATCAGAAATAACTGAGAAGACCAGATACAGAGGCTCACGCCTGTAATCCTAGAACACTGGGAGGCTGAAGTGGGAGGATCATTTGAGCTCAGGAGTTTAAGATCAGCCTGAGAAAGAGTGAGACTCCCTTCTCTATAAAAAAAAAATATATATACAAAAATTAGACAGGCATTGTGGCTCATATTTTTCGTCCCAACTACTCAAGAGGCTGAGGACTGCTTGAGCCCAGGATTTTAAGGTTGCTGTGAGCTATGATGACTCCACTGTACTATAACCAGGGTGACAATGTAAAAATCAAAACCCTGTCTCGAGAAAAGAAAGGGAAGAGGGAAGGGAAGGGAAAGATTAACTGAGAAGCTTATTAAAAACGTATATTTGAACTATTATGCAGACCTACTGTACCAAGGCAAGAAAGATATAATCTAACTGAAACATTTCCCCAGATGACTCTAATACCCAGCGGAGTGACTTCTTGAATGTGATAAAGATGGAGAGAGCTAAAGACCACACCCTACAACATCCTCCATGACTTAACTGCTACCACTGATCTCCCATTTTAAAAATAACTATCCCTCTAACACTAGCTAAATGTTGCATGCATCTGAAATTCTTTCCATGGAGCAACACTTTAAAGCTTATAGTGATCATTCTAGGGAGGCTGCTGCTTTGACAGTCCAAATAAGCAGCAAAAGGACCTCAGTCACCAGGTCAACATCTGGATTTCCCATCTGGCTCACACCTGCAGCTGTGTAACCCTCTTGCCTCCTCTCAACAGCCAGCAAGCCTCAAAATGTTATTTCACGTTCTGGGTCTAAATGGATGTTTTCTGAGAAGTCAGGGTAACCCATCAAGCTTTGGAAACAAGTTTAAGTTGTTTTTGTACTTTCCATTACCTAGGTGGTTCTGGAATGCAGCTCCTAAGAGGCCCAGCTTGCCCCTCACATCAAGGAGACTGAGAAAGGAGAAAACAAAAAAGGGAAAACCTGTGCAAGAAGACCTGGGTTGAGGAATTCAGAAGGTTGCCCCATGGGTCCTGCTCAGCTCGCTCTCCTCTTACCCATTTCCACCTCACTTCTGGAGCAAAGGGGCAAGGTAGGCAGGGGCTGTGCTCTAAAGGCATAACATCCTTCCATTCCTCCTCCCTAGCCTCCCACCAGCCAAGAGACCCACTAGAATGATTCTTCAAGAAGTCATACGCAGAAAGGTAAAATAATCACCCAAAAGTGGTGGGGAGACTCCTGCCCACCTCTCAGGGCCCTCCCTTTGGTCCAGTCACAGAGGTTTCTCTTCCCCCTGCTGGGCTCCTTCAGCACATGTGGAGTCCTTGAAGAATTAGAAGAAGCAACCCCCTTGAGATTGTAGCCTAGTGAGGGACCGTGAGCCTGATTTCATTCCCACTCATTCCCTAACCCAGGTACCCTTGTGCAATATACAACAGGAGCCACAGTACAGGATGTCCCTGTACTTGGAGGATTCAGGGTCCTGATTAAGGGAAAGTCACCTTCCTGGGCTCTGGGCAAGGGAAGAAACCTGATAAATCTCAACCTTGGCTCACACTACATTTTCTGGGCTACCTCTGAAAACTAAAATTCAGATTCCAATCCTGATCCTGACCATCTCTGGACCACCTATGACTTTAGACAGGTTATTTAACCTCTCTCTGTACCTCAACTCCCTCCCTTATAAAGTGGAGACCATGGGAACACCTCTCAAAGATAGAGTTGCTGTGAGGATTAAGTAAGCTAATTTATGTAAAGCACTATCTCATTATGTTGTTAGATCAATTCCAAGAGGCACATTTCCAAACATAACAATGATTGTGAAATCTAGGCATATCTTATAATCAGTGCATATTTTAATGTGTACTTAATAAATTTCTCCCACTCCTATCTTCGAAAAAGTAGGTATTAAGTCAATGATGCATCTTACTAATCAATGTATTTTAGAATCAAGAAAATAGGATCTTTTAATTACCATTTTATGCATAGTAACAGATGCAATGTTAAAGACTCCCTTCTTTAGGGGAAATTTTGCAGCAGTCTCCACTAACACCCCCAGGGTATAGATGCCACCCACACCAGCACTGCCTTTTTCCCTCAGCCCCACTAGACAGCTGGTACACTCAAACCTAAACCTCCTAAGATCTTTGCCAGAGGGTCTTAGGGAGCATCTGATCCAGTGGTTTCCAGCCCTGACTGTTTACAGGTATCCTTGGGGGCTCACTTACCCCAGAGGTTCTGATTTAATTCATGGAAGTGGGACCTAGGAAAAGGCATTTTAGAAAGTGTTCCAGACATTTAGAAAGTAACACACAGCCAGAATTTAGAACCCTGGCTCCAATTGATGCCAGCTCCATCTGACATCTGACATCCCCTCAACCCCATAGCTAACAAGTAGCTGGCCAGCATCCTCCTGAATTGCAGGAGAATCAAGACTTCACTAACTTAGGTCATGGACTGCTATAATAAAAGAGAGATTCTTCCCCCAGGCAGTGCCTTCATTGTTTTGAAAAGGGGCTAAGACCTTCAGGGAATTCTAAACTGGAAAATGAGGAAACCGGCCTTAAATTGAGCCCTTCGTCCTAACCAGCTAAGCCTCAGATACCTGGAAGTTTACCTGTTTTAAATTTTGTAGAAATCTTTTGACGTATAAATGACCCAATTCTCTGAAGCAACCATGCAGAGAACTTGAGATAACTTTCTTGCTGGCTTGATTCCCCACGAAAGGGTGAATCGTAGGAAGAGCCATCAGAAATGAATTTCTCCCAGCCTTTTAGGTAAATTTGTTTCTAGGTAAACTTATTCCATTTTGGAGGGATTATGTTCCCCCTTTCTTTTCTTCTTGCATTCACGCCAAGCTTTTCTCTGTTTTGCAGGCCTTGCTTCCCCTCCATCTTTGCCTTTTGGAGATACACTCCAGCAAATCATACACATTCCTCATTCTACCAGCCACAAGGACTGTACCGCACGTTGCAGAATTAGTGCGAGGAGGCCTCAACTGCGCTTTAATTGGCCCCCTAGAGGGGCGAGCATACATTACCATGTGTCTTCAGCATAGGCTAATATCTGATTGGGCTCTAAATGTTTAATTCTCTGAGAAATGGGCAATTCAGCGAGAAAGTTATACTAGGCATCCGAGATGCTTTTAAATCACAAGAATGGGAGCATCTCACAACAGCTTAATGTTTTCAACCCATTAGAAAGCAGTGTCCCAGTGAGCCCAAGGAGCATGAGATGGCAGCAAATTAAAGCCAATTAAACCCCGGTGAGTTGACCTCTTGTCCTAGACTCCAAGACTTGGGAGCAGGGCTGCAATGGGCCAAGTGAAGAAGAGCTCAAATATCAAGGGTACACCAGGTGCCAGGTGCTAGGTCCTTTCTATGTGTTATCTCATTTAATTTCCCTCTCAACATACTTAACTGGGGAGGCAGAGATTATATTCAGGCTTCCTCAAGGCCACAAAGATAATAAATGGCAGACCTAGGATTCAGCATGGGTCCCTCTGCCTCCCAACCCTCCTTCCACCCAAAGGTGAAGAAGCAATATGCTTCCAATCCAGGCATCCAACATCTAGGGGATGGGGTACTGCTCTGAATTCTAGAAGCTCTTGGTTGAGAGCCTCCTTAAGGCTATCCTGTGACCAGTCTTGAGTTCAGATCCCTATTCTACCACTTGCAAGCTGTGTTAGCCTCGGACAAGTTACCTAATCTCTCTGATTTCAGTTTGTCAATATTTTAGAACAAAATAATGCCCACTCTGCCATTAACATTAAACGAGTTCATTTATGATGGCATTTAGAAGAGTGATCAGAAGTGATTGTTCCTTCTCCCATTATTAATACTGAGTCCAGTAGCACAGGGCTGCATTAGCTGCCTTTCTAAGAGTGATAGTCTTGTAAACCCCTTTGGGGCGGGTCTTGCTCTTCCCTCAGCTGCTGAGGGCCCCACTCACTATACATGATCATGTCTCATAAAGGACACTGAAGCCTATTGAGGGCATTTTGACAACTGAAGAGGGCTTTGATAGAATTCTACTACTTAACCCGTCCACCCACCTCCCCACCCTGAATCTCCATTCTAGAATAACCCATAAACAGAGCCTACCTGATTTTCTAGTATCCATACAATATTTTATATTTGTATTTATATTTTACAATGAAGAATGCTTCACTAAATTTTCTTAAAAGAAAAAAAAAACATCAATAGTATAAGTCAGTTATGTCACCCCTGGGCTTCCTCAACCTCCCCCTACGGACCACAGACATGCAGTCCCTCCTGCCCTGTGCTCTAAACTTGCCACCCTAAGGGTGACCTGCAGACCAGTAGTATCAGTATGCCCTGGGCCCCAGGAAGACTTCTAGATCCAGAATTTAAGCCCAAGAAGTCTTGCTTCAGCATCTATGCTTGTAGCTACTACGCTATATTGTCTTTATCAGCAGAGAAGTTGAGAATAAGACTAATTGCAGTATATTCATTACTAGTAACAATCCCCCATTGACTTTGAAACATTATCAGCTTTTCACATTAAATTAGCTTATCATCCTTCTCACATACTATCTTCAATATCAGAGATAAGACTGGCATATTGACAGAAGGCTTCATGCCCTGACCCACAGGTGCTTATCGTAAGGAATCATGTTGATGGGGTTGTAGCTAGGCCATGGGACCATAATGAGTCCCTGAATCACACCTTAACTACCCAATCTCCTGCACATGGGGCACGACATTAATATAGATGATAGAAGGGAAAGTGGGAGTGACAAAGAATGGAGTCAGAATCTTCACCCTGCAGATGTCTTCCACAACTGAGGAGGTCTTTCAGAAATGCCTGAGTGTTATTAGAAAGGAACTGGAAAAATAATATTATCTTGTCATCTGTCATCATTTAAGAAGGGCCAATAAGTATATCTTGGAAACTCTTGAGTTCTGGGGATAATCCCACTCAGGTCCCCCAAACCACTGTGAGTCACCTATCCTATCACCCACAGCAGAGGGACCCCTAGCACCAGGGTCTCTGTGCCTTCTCCGAGCTGGTCTTTCAGATCCCAGGCAGCAGTCAGCCTGAGGCCATGGAATAGGGAACTCTAAATAACAACCCAATGGAGAAGGACTCTCTTCTTTTTAGCGTGGTTCTGGAGAATGGATCTTCTAGGCTGGGCCAACACATGCTGTGATGGAAAGATGACTTGGGGTGACCATCTTGGAGTGAATGACAGTAATATTTGCTTTTGCCTTTAAATCCACCCAGAACCAAGGCATAGGTTGAAAGCTGCCTGGTTTGATTCACAACCCCTTCAATGACTAAGTATTTGAACCCAGTATAATCACAAACAAGTAGTTAACATTTGCCCAAAGGGCAGGAAAGACTTCAGCTACTCAAAGATGTCACTCCTGATGTCCTGGCTCTAACATGTGTAGCGGGACGATTTCCAGAACTGCTTTACCTTTGCTCTCCCTATAAGTTGCTCATGTCCAGCAGGAGATCTTATCAAGTAGATTTCTGCAGATGGGAAAGTGTAGACAGCTTGACCCCAAGGGCTCTTACTCTGGTTCATTCAATGGGGGCTTCAGGAAAGAGATGAATGCTAGGAAGTGTCTTAGGACAATCAAATAAAAGAGACGGAGATTTTCTCTAGACTTAAAAAAGTGGGAGGTTGGAGAACTATGAGCAGCCGAGATTCTTATCCTCCTGGTGGCAGTGAGAAGCCCAAACTTCAAGCGGTGGGTGTGTGGTCCCTGGGAGGATGTCCTGATGACACAGGTTCCTGCCTGTCAGTGATCACCATGCCCGTGTGCACCACAAAGGCAGTGGATGTCACAGCAAGCACCTCAGCAGGGACCCGGTGGACACATCCTTAGTGGCCAGCAGGGTCTGGCCCATGGCCAGGTGTTTTCTTAGACCCAACAGTTTAGCCAAGCTCTGAGTAGGGGAAGTCACCCCCAATAAGATGCAGATGAATCAGATTCCCCTGAATTAGAAAATTAAAAAATAAATATGATACTGCATGCATTCTTAAGTTTGTTAACTGAGCCATCCATTCCAAGTGCTGGGATTATGGACTAACCAATGGCCCCATAACTGTCCCTCTAGAGCCTGCCCCTTTGTTGTTCCATCCTCAGGGTCCAGCTACAGTCCCATGTCTTCCAGGAAGCGCTCCCTTGTTCCCGGCCCTCAGGTTTCTCCCCTTTCATCTGCCTAAATGCTCAATCCTAAATTCAAATCCTAAATTCCATTCCACCTGCTCTGAGTGGCAACAGTTTTTCCTGTGACTTACTTTCACCTCACCACCTAGAAAGCAAACTCCTGGAAGCCAGAGTAGATGACATTATTTTATCTCCCCCTATGCTGGTCACAGGGCTGGGACCACAGCAGACGTCCATGAAGCCCTGGGTTGACAGGAAGAACAGACCATGGCTCAAAGCACAGAGCATGGAAGGTTCCAGAAGGTGCTCTTTGGAAGAGTGACTGGGCAGGGTAGCCAGCACCAACCATCATGCTCCTTTCCCCAGGACAAACTGGGCTCCAGGAACCCAGAGATTGGTAGGATGGCTGCCACCCAAACGTGGCATTAGGGAAAATGTAATTGTCTTCCTCCTCTAGCTGCCGGGAGACTTGAGCCACAGGCAGACTTCCCACGGGTATAGTCAGCCTGAGGACAAGGCCACCAATTCCCATAGTAAACACTTAAAGCACCTTCTCAAAGACAACTACAACTACTGCCATTCAAAAGGACATTCTTTCCCTGCCCTCCCTCTTTCCCTGTCCCCCATCTTCCCCTCCACAGCTCCAGTCTCCTATTGATGTAAAAACACCCGATGCCCCTAGTTCACTGATGCACCCAATTGAGGCTACAAAGAAACCTCTAGCATACAACATGTACAGGCAGAGCATAAAGATAACAGTGGCTGCAGGGCACAGGGCACCCTGAATCACCTCCAACAGCTGCTCCAAACACAGAGGGACCCCTCTGGGTGGAGGGTACGGAAGGCGGTTGGCTGGGCTGGGAAGCAGATCTGTGTAGCAGGCGTGTTTACCCACAGGCACCCGGGTTGTCCAGGGAAGGCCCTCCCCCTCTCTCTGATGGGTCATCAGGGGCTGGTCCCCAGGAATAAATCCCCAAAACACCCAGTACAAGAATGATGAATGTTGTTGAACTCCTCAACACACTTTGTGTCCATGTTAGTAAAACGATGGTTATTAACAACCACGGTAAGTTTTCTCATGTCTTATCTCATCAAAACCCACAACCACCCTGGGACTCTGAGAAAGCAGGCAGAGGGAGAAACCCCAGATGCCCTCCTCACGCTGCTTCTCAGGGCCTGGGCCCGGTCGGTGCTTGATGGGCATTCTGTAAATACCAGCAGGAGGAAAAACAATTCCTGTTTTAGGTATGCAGACATTTCAGCCTCTCTACACCTCAGGGACATGCCCAAGATCACACAGCAAGTTAGGACACTGTGCTCTCATCCTGTCTCATTTACTCCATGTGGCTATGGGATGGAAGCCATGATGGGGGGGCAGCAATGGCACATCGGCGGCTGCACAACACTGATTATGTGCAGACGTCTGAGCACTAACTATCTCACCTAACTCGTGTAATCCCCACGACAGCCCTCTATTAGAGGCATTAGTAGTCTCTCCAGATTACAGATGAAGAGTGGGGGCACAGAGAGTGTGAATAACTTGGCCAAAGTCACCAGACAAGGAAGAAGCAGGGACCATACACGGAGAGGTATCAAAGTAGTGGCTCCATGGCTGGTGTAGTGCTGCTCCCCTATAGTTCCAGCAACTAGGGAGGCTGAGGCTAGAGGAATTAAATAAGACCCTGTCTCAAAAAAAAAAAAAAAAAAAGAAACAAACACCCCACAAAGCAGTGGCTATACATAGACTCTGCATCAGACAACCTGGCCTCGAACCCCAGCTAGATGTCAATTTAGGATTCTGCACACATTCTCTTACCATAATCTGTTCCTCTCTTGCCAAAGGCTGCTGTGGAGTCTGGGACCTCAAAGAGGAAGGCTCCAGAGGGGACAGCTGCTTGGGAAGCCAACCTCAGACATGAGCATGTGAGCCGAGTCATCGCAGAGCGATGCTTCCCAGACGTCACGGTGTCCGCCGACCTGCACTGTGAAGATGCTGCCGGCCTCCCCCCCACCCCAGTTCCTGAACAGAGGGGCTGAAGTGCGGCCTGAGAACCTGCATTGTTAACAAGGCCCCAGGCAACACTGGTCCAAAGACACATTCCGAGTAGTGCCATCTTAGAGATTGCTAGAGCCAAACTTTTCATTCCATTAATGCAGACTTGGGGACCAGAAAGGCTAGTTAATATGCCCCAGGTCACCCAGCCCAGCAGCAGCAGAGTTGGGACCCGGTGTCTTGACCCTCAGTTTTCAGGCTTACTTTAAAGCAGCAATCGTCACAATAATCTCAGGACCTATAATTCTTTTTAAGTACCAAGTACTTCTCACTTCATCTCCTTTATCTTTACAATCACACTTTGAGGTTGGGGACATGGGTCTCAATTTATAGAAGAAGAAAGGGAAACATTCACAACAGCAAAAACAATTGGCTCCATATCACAGGCCCAGAAGTAGAGCCGGATTCCACCGCAGTCTGTCTGACCCTGATCTATGCTTCCTTGGGGCTCCGAGGGGAGCTCTCTGGAATGACTATTGCATATGGAACTCCACCTAGTCACTTCACTTATAGGGAGGTGGGGCCTGAAGGTGGGGGTGCAATTAAGAAAATAAAAGAGTGAACAAATACTTTAAAAACTATGCCCAGAAGGAAAGGTAGAAGAAAGGCTCTAAGGCCAAGTACTCTAGAGGCTGCTTGTCATTCTCTTTCCAAAACATTTCAGGGGTTTAAGGCCTAGATCCGCAAGTCTGACATTACAGCCCTGTAAATTCTGTCCCCAAGAGTCCTGGGGCTCTGCGCAAACAAAATTAATAGCCTGCAAACTCTAAATGGGTGATTACAATCTATAAAGCAGCCCATAAAATGACATCATGGGGATTCATATTTATTCTCTCCTAGTGATTTCCACTATAAATTTGCTCGGTTTATGAGCAGAAATAGTTTTTTTCTGCCACATGCCTGGACATAAAACTCACCTAAAGATGGAAACATCTGACTGAGTTGCCTGGAGCTCACTTCACCCCCAGTGAGTCTCGGATCAATGGGACACACTGCAGAAACCTACAGAGGAAGCTCTGGAAACCCAAAGCATCCATGACCTCTGCAAATGTCCCGAGATCCTGCTGAGTTGTAGGCTTCCATGCTGGGGCTTGAGCAGTAGCCAATAAGACGAGGGTGTTCAGAGACCTTACAAGTGGTTGGAAGGAGGAAACAGATGTTAAACATTAAACAAAAACTACACCAACAACACATGGCAGGTGGTGTGTTAGGGACAAGGAAAAGTATAGCCAGCTGCGAGGTTCAAGACAGAAAAAGATGACCTGGTGAGGTTAGGGAGGATGATGGGAGGGCTGGACAAAGTGGGGAAAAGTGGAGAGGAAGCCATCCAAGTTGTCAAGGACCCCACATGTGTAGCCCAAACAAACAGCTATTTGTTATTGTTAAATCACATCATGAGTGGCACAGAAAGAATGACAAAAGTTCAGGATCAGAAAACCTCTAGGACATTATAAGGAGACCGGATTTCTTTCTAAGCACTATGGGGACAACTGAAGAGTTTTAAGAAGGGAATGAACATTGTCAGAAAACCGTTTTAGGAAAACTCTGCAACAGATGTGATGGGGTAGGAGTATCTAGGAGGGAATGTGTCAGCAGATTAGTGGGATATTATGACAGAGATCTACACACAAAGGGACAGTGGCCTGAACTAGGTAAGAAGTGAAAAGACAACAGGGATGTCTAGGAGAAAGGACTGGTCGGGGCTGGCAGCCTCAGCTCATGCAAAAAGAGCAGGGCATTTAGGAAGCGTATGATAGAAATTAGTGAACAGTTAACTGATTAGCACCTGCAAAGTGCTTTGAATCCAATCTCATTCACCAAGGTCATAACCAGAAGCCACGCAGATGCCAGTGTCCGTACTTGTTCCATTGAATACCTACCCAGGACAACAAGGCACGTGCAGCCCAGCTGGTCCCCAGGTCAAAGGGGACACGCAGCTTGCCAAAGGACACATGAAACAGAACTTCCTTCCTGCAGACTCTACTACCATCTCGGGACCAAAGCTTATCAACTAAAGGTAAGCAGAAGGGCATTAATATATACTTGCAATATTTACAAGGCTCGTCCAAAGCCAATCTCTGCCAGCCTTTAGAAGTTTCTTCCTCTCCTAAGCTCTAAACGCATTTATATCAGCCCTGCATATACAATCAGTCCCCAGCTTATAATGGTTCAATTTTTTTTCAACTTTATAATGGTATGAAAGCAATTATATTCAGTAGAAATTGTACTTTAAGTACCCATATAACCCATCTGGATTTTGCTTTCAGTATTCAATAAACCACATGAGATGTTCAACACTTTTTATCATAAAACAGGCTTTGTACTGGATTATTTTCCCAGATAAAGGCTAAGGTTAATGTTCTGAACACCTGAAAGGTTTAGACTAGGTTAAACTCTGGTGTGGGGTAGGTTAGAGGTATTAGTGCATGCTTTTTGACTTATGATATTTTCTTTTTTAATTTTTTTCTTTTTGAGACAGAGTCTCATTCTGTTGCCCTGGGTAGAGTGCCATGGGGTCATAGCTCACAGCAACCTCAAACCCCTGGGTTTGAATGATCGTCTTACCTCAACCTCCAAGTAGCTGGGATTATAGGCCACTTGCCACAACGCCCAGCTAGTTTTTCTATTTTTGGTAGAGTCTTGCTCTTGCTCATGCTGGTCTTGAACTTGTGAGCTCAAGCAATCTTCCCACTTCAGTCTTCCAGAGTGCTAGGGTTACAAGTGTGATCCACAGTGCCCAGCAGACTTAGAATATTTTCAACTTAAATGGGTTTATGGGGACACAGCCCCAACATCAGTTGAGGAGCACCTGTATCTACTTTGCTTAGATTCAATTGGATGGTCTTTAGTGTTGTTTAACAATTGCATGTTCATTAATCATATTTTCCAAAAAAGACTTTAAACCACGAGAAGACAGACAGTGCTCCCAGGAATGTCATGCCACAGATGAGCACCTCCTAAATGTCGGGGAATGGAACCTCTGGGCTACCAGAAAGGGCGGTACCTAATGGGGATATTATGATCCCAGATCAGTGGGCATGGGGGAATGTGTGGAGGGGGATGGGCTCACACTGCTGGTCCAGAGCTGCCCTCAATCCTGGCCAGGAGGGCTGTCACTTGCCAGGGACCAAGGGATGGTGGCTTCCTTGAACATTTGATCTAAAAATAGTCCCTCCAACTGGATCTAGTCTCTCATGTTCACACGCTGCCCAGCCTGAGTCCCATGCTGAGCATAGCCTCCATGAAATCATCGCTCATCCTCAGGCCATCATCCCAGACAAACGTGTCCTTTTTATGTCTCGCCCACTATGGAGGGAAAGCCCCTGCTCCCATGGCCTCAGACGTTAGCTGGGCTTACAGAAATGTGTTCCCATTTTGTAATGCCTGCTGTGATCCCAGGTAATTCCTCGAAGTCAGTGGTTCTCAACCTTCCTAATGCCTGTGTTGTTACCAATTGAACAAAGGGGTTGCGACCCACAGGTTGAGAACCGCTGCTTTGAGTGCACTATTAAATCCCAGCAGCTGTGCCAGATGACAGCAAAGGCGACTCCGGCTGTTGCCTTGTCAGAACTCGGGAAATGAAGGAAGTCAGCTGGTCATTTCCTAATGCCGAGATGTGGCCAAAATGGCATGACAAGTGGTCACTTATGTATGTGTCTCCACCACACAGGCAACTTATGTCCACCAGCTTACATACATTACCTGTTTCCTTTTTTTTTTTTTTTCTTTTTTAAGAGACAGAATCTCACTTTATTGCCCTTGGTAGAGTGCCATGGCATCACACAGCTCATAGCAATCTCCAATTCCTGGGCTTAGGGAGATTCTCTTGCCTCAGCCTCCTGAGTAGCTGGGACTACAGGCACCCACAATACCTGGCTATTTTTTTTGTTGCAATTTGGCTGAGGCCGGATTTGAACCCACCACCCTCAGTACATGGGGCCGGCGCCCTACCCTCTGAGCCACAGGCGCCACCCACATTACCTGTTTCTTAACCCACTCTGCTATCTAAGATGAGGACTCAAAATTGAGGGCCATATTCTCTTGAGATACCCAGCTGCACTAATCCTTGGAAGCCTGGTGAGAAAGAACCCTGAATGAACACTGAGCCCCCACCCACAAAGCAGGCTGCAGGTGCTGGAGTGTTGCCTCACACTGCACAGCTACAGGGCAGCAAAGTCAGCGTTTGAACTCTGAACCAGTGAGCTCCAAATCACTGTGCTCCTCTGTCCTCCACAGTCCCCTGATACTCTGAAAGCCACTTCCTCCCCTCACCCAAAAGAGCCTGGCCATCTCGACAGTATTTTCCCCATCTGGGCCAACCATGTGCCAACCAAGTGCATAAATATCACTTTTGTGACCAAGACTGTGTTTCCTTAGTTGACTCAACATCGGCATCTTTGCACCTGCTCCTTGCCTTAGGAAGAATTTTTCCATGACGACAGAATCTGCAGCCAGCAAAGGGAATCATAGATAGACACATATGCACACCAAATCCCATAAACATCTATCTCCCAGACTCCTAGCCTGATTAACACTCTCCAGCTGTTCCCATGACCCAGACACTTTGAGGCTGGCAGGAACCTCCTTCTATATAAGGAATTTCTATTTTAAAAAACAAGTCCTGTAAAAGCTAAGCCAAGCAAGGTATCTAATATTCAGTAAAACTGCCACTTTCCTAACAGGTGGCTTTAAGTTAGCCCCCCCACCCCCTGCAGCTGAGTAGGAAAGACACCAATGCTTTTCACTCTCCAGCACCCTAACCCTAGTGTGAGTGCTGCGATCGTGTCCCTCATGGGAGAACCCACCCATCCTGACTCTGCCTGGCCCATTCTCTAGGCAAACGTCTATTACTCCCCCTACCACCTACCTGCCTCTGTGTGACTCAGCAAGTAAAGGCCGGGTAGGAGGGGTGCTGGCAGGGTGGGGGATGACTCTGTTCTAATGCCAGGTTCAAGGTAAAACCTCAGTGCCAGGGATGGTCAAAGACGAGAAGCCTCAGCAGAGAGTCAGGAGACCAAGATTCTAGACCTGTCTGTTTCCTCATCTAGACCAGCAGACTGAATGAGGTCTGAAGCTCTGTGAATGCTTGCGTCAGCCACGTGCTCAATCAGCCACACACAACATCTGCCCTCTTCCTTCCTTCCTTCCTTCCTTCCCCACCTGAGGGGTGGGGCTTACAGGGTTGGAGCCAAATCACATTCCTGTTTGAGGCTAGATTTGAGCTGACTTTTCATGAGTTGGTGGGATTCAAAAACACAGAGAAGGCATGGGGGGTGTAAGTGGCAAAAAGGAAGGCTTGGAGGCAGAAATGTGTTGGGCATCCTTGAAGGAACAACTGGGGCTGATAATTTAGTACATACAGTTGAAACTGGTCTCTCACACATGGAAGCCTTTGGTGCTGGTTAGTAAACAGCCAAGGACCACACACCCATGGTGACCCCTGATGCTTCAAGCCCCCACCCCATGACCCAACAACTAAAAGGCTAATGTCTGAGATCTTGACCTGATAGGCACTCACACTATGGCACCCCCAGGCCCACCCAAAACCGCACCACACCCCACATCTGATGAGCTAATTGTCTAGGTGACAGGTACCATCTTAGCGTATTTGCATATATGGCTTCACTGACATATATTAGTTCCTCTAACTTTCACACTAACTCCTTAAGAAACCGTGGCTTGGATTAGTTAAGGGACTTGTCCAGCTGCCTCCGAGCAGCCTTGGTGCAAGACAGACAAGGAGGAATCCAAGCCCCGCTATGAGGAAGACAGTCTTAAGATCAGGAATTGCTGAGCGGCGCCTGTGCTCAAAGGAGTAGAGCACTGGTCCCATATGCCGGAGGTGGTGGGTTCAAACCCAGCCCTGGCCAGAATCTGCAAAAAAAAAGATCAGGAATTGCTAGGCTATAAAACAGGTTATCATGAGAATTTATGAAACGACACTCGCCTGGGAGTTTTATAAATATGAAGCATTAGAATGAGCCCAGAGGCAAAGGGCTGCATGAGGCATCTTAACTAGGCCCTTCCCTACCTCAGAACTCTCCAGCGCCATGTGAATAGGAAAGCCCATTTGTTATTAAAGTCCCATTTAACTTCTAAAGAATGTTGGACATTTAAACATGCCTAAAATCAAAATAAGTTTCCTCTTTTCTCTCCTCCCCCTCGCACCCCCTCCAGTCCAACTCTTCCTACAGGACTGACAAACAACCTTTTCAGACACAACTGTAGTAAGTTTAAAAGTCTGGTCTGGCTTCTGAAGACCCAAGCCTGCCCAAGGCTGATCTCCTTCTAAGAAAGACTCTTAAGTCCTATTAGGAGTCTCTGGCAGGCAGGGGAGAAACTGGTTTAAGAAAGCAAAAGGAATCAGCAAGATGCACACGCTTTACTAAGCCTGTGTGACTTAGGTTGGAAGACACCAACTGTGCCTCCAGCTTTCTCTCCTGGTAAATAAGGTCCCAATGTTCCCCATTAAGGCCTAGCAGCCACCCCAGCCAGAGGAGCATTGACCAATGGGGGGAGCAGCCTGCCTGTGCTGTGGACTGGTTTCCACGGCAATGGATACTCCTTCCCCCTGCTTCTCAGCTCCAAGGACACAATGAGAAGACAGTGGCAAGTGTAGGGAGGGGAAGGGGGAGGAGGCCCCCTTTCCTTGCAGCCCAGAAAGCTGCCAGCCTATAGCTTGGGGGTCACAGCTCTCAGCCACCTTGGACAAGTCATGCCCCAGCTCTGAACTTGGGTTTGTTCATTTGTGGAAGGAGAGGGCTGAACCAGAGACGCTCCAGCAGCCTGGTCTCGGTTCTGATGGCTTGGGACCAGTGACTTGTCTAACTAGACAGTTGTGGGGAATGGCCTCTCCTGGCCTGGCCTGACCTCACCCTGTAGCCCTTTGTGTAAAAGCTGTAAATAAGCACAACGCTCTGCAGGACTGGAGTCAATCTGCCTCACTCAGAGACCCGAGCCTTTCTACCCTCTCATGACAGGAGGATCTCATTTCACCGAGATCATCTCAGCAGGTCCATCCCACATGTTCCTGAGGGCACACGGCTGTCCTGGGGCCCACACGAGCCACAGTATGACAGGTGGGCTAGAATATCACAGTACTTTCCCAGACACTCGCCTCCCCACTCACTGCCATCACTCGGTTCAGACCCCAGTTCAGAGGTGCACAGCCCACAGGTGCCAGCCTGTTGTGACTGCTCGGGTGAAAAAACTCAGGGCAAAAGGACACCCCGAAAGGTCGTTGTGTGGGTATGGAGGGCTCCAGGGTGGGAGAGGAGCAGGGAGCAGGTGGAGAGCTCCCAGGAAGGGAGAAAGCACACACGACAGTTGGGAGCTGTGCCCTCCAGTAGCCCCGAGGGTTTGGGGAAGCACTTGGAATTCCGGCTGATTGGCCAAGAGTATAAAGAGGGGAGCTGCATGAGATGAGTGTACAGTAGGAAGACAGAAAGGGGGATGAGGAATGCCAGGAGGTGTGATACACGCTGGTGTTTCCGGGGCTGGGCAGGGGGGAGAAAAGGTCTTGCTGCAGGTGCAGGCCATGTGCCCATGCTAGTCTTTGTACGGATACAGGGGGTCTGGACACTGGCCTTTACTGACAGCCAGGTTTGTTACTTAGTCCCCTTGTGGGTCTGCTGGGGGTTACTCACTCCCACTTTATGCATGAAGCACCAGCAGCTCCTCGCTACAGTGTGATTTCACCAAGTCAGTCAGCTACTTCTTTTCTGGAGTGTACAATCTTGCTGGTGGGCAAAATAAAAAAACATGAAAAAACAACAACATAATCTAAAATCTGACACATGGCCACCCTCACAACCCTCCTCAGAAGTCCAGAAGCTCAGGGAAAGCGACGTTGAATGGGACTTGTTGTTGCCATTGAGACTTAAGGAACGTTAAGCCTCTGTGGCCCAAGCCAACCCTAACCATTCTGACTGCATGTTGGTCTGCAATGGCTCATCTTTGGCTGATAAAAGGTTAAACAGCATTTCTGGTGCAGGAGCCAAGAGCTTCCTTAAACCCTAGCATGTAGCTGGTCTAAATATAAGAAATCTGATTAGCTCCTAACACTGAGCAATCTCATTTATGATACATGCAAGTTAGGATTCGCGGTCTGTGCAGGAAACGAATCGACGTAGAAGTATTTGAGGCTCCCAATACCTGTGAGAGAAGACTCCTTTTTCCCAAAAGCTACTTGGGATCCAAGAAGACACAGCATTGCCAATCACAGCATTCACAGCATTGCCAGTCTCTGTTTTCTAGAACATGCTCATTTTGACTTTGGTTTTCATAGGATGTGAAATTCTCTGCCACTGGGCCAATTCTTTAGGGCTAAATACTTTACCCAAGAATAGCAAGGAAGATGTGCTGGAGATAAAGTTCAAGGGACTTCTCTTCCAAGGGGAACTTGAACTTGGAGGAAACAAGTTCCTGTAACTACCAATTCTCTGAGGACAGGGGCTGGGCATTATTTACCTTAAGTAACCATAGCCCAGCACAGCACCTGGCACATTCTGATGAGTGGGAAGAATGAGAGAATGAATTAATAGCAGAGGGTTTTCAGTCAACAACTTTATCAGGGTGCACACTATGCAAAGGATTTCATACCCAACTAGTATAGTGGAGATTTACACCAGAATCACAGGATTTGGAAACTGATAGGGAATTTGAATATAACCTAATCTGGTGTTTTTTCAATGGCAGCTTGCAACCCATTAGTGGATAATGAAATCAATTTAGTGAGTCCTAACCATCATGGTGTAAATGAAGTGAAAACAGAGTAAAGTGGAGTGGAACAAAACAAGACGGAACAAACAGAACAGACCAGGACATTCTAGAATAAGAACTATCAGTGCGTGTCACATGGTGAGGGACAAATACGGGAAAATCAAACTTGCCCAGCGTGAATGTGTGTACTGGGCCTGAAATGTCTCCATAAGGTCAAAGGACACTGATGAATCCAACATTTCACCCGCTGATTTCACTGTCTTCAGAGGCCATGTCAGGAACACGGGTTTTCCAGACTTTCAGGAGCCCTCTTCGTACAAGAAATGGCTTTCATAAGAAGTAGCCCACTCCCCTAACAGTCGACCTGAGGAATTAGGGCCAGTCAGAGATGCATAGAAAGCAAAAAAGAAAAATTAAAATGTATCCTAGATCAAAACAAACATCTACGTGCTGGGGCCATAGAGATGAAATCTAATTGGTTTTCCACATGACAGACAAGGAAAGATTTTTAAAATGTCAATTGTGTACCTGCTGAATGGCTTGAGGATAGGAACGTGCCCAGTCCTCTCAAAAATTGCTCCTAAGTTGCTTTGCATTTGCTCATTATCTACCTTGGTTGTGTTTACATAACTTCCAGCTGATCGATGAACCCTGAAGTGAGGCATCAAGACTAGAACACGCAGGTCTGGGCCATGGCAGGGTGAACCCATGCTGGCTCCCCAGCTCTCTTCCTAAAAGTTCTCAGGCCATCTGCTCCAAAGCCTACATCCACAACACAGCTAAATGCTGTTGTTCCATTTTTGTTGTCTGTGAATAAAGAGCTTGAACTAATAGTATTCATCAAATGTTTTTGAACGCAACCCTCAGGAAGAAATCTATTTGACAATATGGTTCAGAACACATCATACCTCTATCTCACACACACACGTCAAAATACAGCTTTATAAAGTTATGCTTACCCTTACTCTGTATGAGAGGTGCTATATTTTATTCTAGTCGATTTTATTTTTATGATGTCAGTGATGACCTATTCTACAGATCTCACAAGCTACTGGTGACTCACCAAGACCCCAGTGATAGTGGACTAGATAGTGTCTAACAGTCTCAAAATGGCAGAGAAGGGCATCTGGGAAGAATTTCACACAGGGCCCATTTCTTTTCATTATGTTTAGCTATGTGCCTGCATTTGGTTGTGTATAAAAGAAGATAATGGCTTGGTAAGATGCAGCCAGGCTGTTTTGGGAACTCACAAAGGAATGGTCACAGTTTCCTGCCTGCCTCTTATTACCCTCCTGGGCAAGCTCATTGAGCAAAGACAGTATGAGTCTTGCACAGAGCATCCAATAGCTACTACAGATAGACGATTATTTTTCGTTCTCTTGCTAATAACAATGTCTGTGCCATCGTGTGTTTGTTTCCCCTTAAGATTCTAAAGCAATAACAATTTAAAGATTAAAAGTTAAAAACAAAGTTTGAATGGTGATTTTTTTTTTCCTCCTAACCCAAGCTGGAAGAATTTCTTTCGAGAACCAACCTAATCAAATAGAGCAGACTCAATGTACTAGACACATAATCCAACTTGCATAATTGTCCTGGCTGGTTTACACCACAGCTGTTCACAATGACATGGCTCATTAAATAATGAAGTCTTCATCAGACTCTCCTTCACTGGGCTGTGATTCTTTTACCCCCACACCACCAAAGAAGTACTGCCTTCATTAGTGTACAGTGCCACACATCGTCAACGGGCCAATCAGGGGATTCATTTTTATGTGATGCTCTATTAACTAGACATCAAAAACTGCATCAATTAAAGGCCACTGCATTTTCCCCAACAGAGAATCCCATCACAAAACAATCACACTAGACTGTGGGCCCCCTGTGGGCAGGAACCACATTCCTTCATCTTTATATGCCCCGTGATAAGCAAACTGCCCTGTATTCGGTGGGCTCAAGATAAGTATCTGTTGAATTACGGGAAAAATACCTCTACTGTGGGATTCCTCATGCTTTCACAAGAGTGATAGCTTAGAAGTCTGGAGGCGCCTGGCTGCAATGAACATTTGGTGTCTCGAATCACAGCCCTTTCTTTTCTGGTTTGTTAATTTTCCACTTGACTGGACCCTATCTTCCAATTCCACATGAAAGCAGACAGGACTCTCAAAATCCCCTCTGGCAAACAGAAGGTTCAACAACACCAGTTTTGCTGTCTTCAAGCTCCAAAGCTCCACTGGGTGGAGGAGAAACCATGCCAACCTCAGTCTTTCAGAAGAACCCCATGGTTAAACAAGAGGCCATCAGAAAATGTGCTACTGAGAAGCAGCTGTGACCTTGAAAATTAGGTAGGCGAAGTCAGATATTTGGTTTACAAAGCACGGAAAGGAAGACTCATTACAAAATTGGAAGATTTGGGGGGCTTAAATAGTTTCAGCCAACTCAGACTTGAGCTTGAGCCTATATTGGAATCACCTAGAGGTTGTCTTCAAACACCAAGGGTTGGCCCCACTCTCAGACTTTCTGCATTAGGAATCTGAGTCTCTAACAAGCTCTAAGCACTTCTACTCCAGGAACCCTACTTTGAGAAGCCCTGGTTTAGATTGCCTATTACAGGCAAAGCTCTGAGAGCTAACAGTATAAGCTGGAGCCCTGAATCCACCACTGAAATCAGTAATCTTAAGCAGATCATTTAAACTCTCCCAGCCCCATGATGCCAAATGTCAAATCAAGGCACCCAGAACATCTTTCTCACAAGATAGATGTGAAGGTCAAAGGAGAACACCCAGTTTTAGGACAGTGCTTGGCTGTGAGCAAGGGCTTGATTGATGTGAACTACATAAAAGTTGGTGCACAGGGAGCGTGTTATCGCAATTGATTGTTTATAGTTACACATCAAACAGTCCTTGCTCTACTCTGCATTCCCTTCTCACTATTGCCCTTGACTCATCAAAAAAAGAAAAAAAAATGTGCATTTTAAATAAAAAAAATAAAGTTACATAAAGAAAGATAGGGAGATGGTATGGTGGGAAGACTGCTGGCTAGGGAAGCCAAGCACCCCCTCCAGTTTTAGCCTGGCTGCCCCTGACTTACTGCACAACCTGGGAAGGGGACTTCTCTTCTCTGGGTCCACACCCTCAGTAAGATAAGGTCACTGGACATTCTATAATGGACTGAAGCTTCCAAATCCCCTTACTCTTGACTCTGCTAAACATATCAGTGGAGTCTCCTCCAAAGACCTCCCATCATGACAGACATGCCAGCAGCTGGGCAACAGCAGGGTAATTAAAGACTGCGTGGGGCGGTCCTCCCACTTGACAGCAGGTACCTGACCTGACTCAGCTAATGTTGTCTAAGCTCAACCTGGGGTCCTCGTTGAAGCTCTACTGCACTCCACTGAGACTTCTTCCTCTTCTCATCTGCAGCCAGCCCTACTCACACCTCTCCTTGGTATTCTTTCGTGGTTGAATTCTAGACTGGAAAATAAGCGGGATTCTTGAAGCGCTTAGAGGGGACAAGTGTGGTTTCACTGGGAATGTTACGTTCACACAAGTATTGAAGGATGAGCCTAGGAAAGAATCCATACTCTCAGAGAGAAATGAGGCTCTGAAATGTATTTTCCCCACTCAGCTGGGGTTAGAGAGGAGGAGAAAGCCTCAGAAAGAGGGATTTGAAACCCAGGTTTGGCATTGACGACGCAAAATCCATTTTTCCCTTTATATTTTCATCAGCCCCATTGCAGCCCACTGCGCTAGCTTTCTACTAACAGCTGATGACAGGCAAAGGACTTTTGCTGGCACAGGGCCGTCGTACATTTCATTTTTATCAGATGCTGGTGAAATTTTCTCATCAGGAAAGATAAATTCGAGGTGATATTAATAAACCTCCGAATGCAGCAATCAGATCTGGCTGGCGCTCTTAATGATCCCATCCACGGTGAGCCATTCCCAGCCTGGGTGCTTAGAAATTCACGGTTCTGTAGAAACCAACCAACCTGAAGGCTAGAATTCTCCTGGGGGAATTTTGAGTTCCCCCCAGGGGAGGCAGGTGCTAATAGAAGAGGGGCATTAACAACAAAAATCCTTGGATAATCTTACTCATTGTTTTCTGTTGGGTACTATCTTACACTAAGCATCCCATTTAATTATCATAGTATAAGCTCAGGGATGGAGGTGCTATTTTTAGATGAGGACATTCTGAGGTCAAGAGGTTATCATTAGTGATATTGGCATCATGTTGGCTGACACAAAGTGATTTCTGTGTGACTGAGCATAGGATTTTACCTTCACTTTTAATTTTCACAAGAAGTCTGTGGATTAAGCACTCTTATCACCATTTTACAGAGTTAGGAGTTGAGGCTTACAGAGGTTAAGTGTATGGTTCAAGGTTACCCACAAGACACACAGCCAGCCTTGGAATCCAGTCTGCTGGATTCTGCAGCTCATGCTGCCAGGGACTGCCCCTGTTACAGGGTACTGTAGGGGTCTGGCCAGAGAGGACTGCGGAACACGTCTCACCTGTCTTCTGCCTTCCCATAGGAAACCTGCTTATGCTCATGGGCCACGTCTTACTGGAGTTTGTAGCCCCAACTCTTGGCATAGGATCTGGCACCTAGTAGGTACTCTGCGAATGTGTAATAAATAAATGAACCCATAGGTAATCCTCCCTCACATCCTAGAAGACTGTATGAAAGTTCCTCACCCTACACTCCTTTGGGAGAGTTGAAATTAGGCTCAGGAAAAAGAGAGTTGCAAAGTTATCTAAAAGAGTAAGGAGCAAGGAAGTGGGACACCAAAATAAAACAAAAGAACAGCCCGTAAGTCCTGTGGAGGAAAGGGCAGGGCACCAGGGTGGCCACCTGCATACATCATGTAATAACAGTTACTGCAGACACTTCTTTATACAGTGAGTACACTTTTAAATCCTTAAGTCCTTTACACAAAGCAACATATTTCATCATCAGGACAACCCATTTTACAGATAGAAAAAGAAAGGCATAGAGTGTAGAACCTGCTCAAGATCCTACAGGCTATGAGTGGTAGAGCTGGGGTTCAAGCCAAACTCATCAAATCCCAGAGTCCAGGCTCTCAGACTCTCCACTCACTGACTCCCAGGGGTTAGCTGGGTGAGCACAGAATTCAGGGATATAGGGAAGGCTCTCCAAAGCCAGAGAGGGTTCCCTGAGAGCCAGCCACACCAGGCCACAAGCTCAGGCTGAGGAGAGAGCTCAGCAAAGGCAGCAGCTGGAGGTTAAATTCTGAGTAATTAACATGTTTATCCATCATAGCGGAATTGTTCCCCGGAGAATTCCAGTGTCATTTCACTGTGCCTTTAACTTAGAAATCCTTCCGTGGTGTCTTGCCAACAAATACTGAGTGGGGACTGGGTTGCCAGCTATTTGACAAAAAAAAAAAAAGGGAGGAAGCAGAGCTTCTGCTTGGACCAGGCATAGTGGACTATCCCCAAAGATACCAAGCCAGGGACACGTGGGCAATTCAGGTCAACCTTTGCAGTCCTAAGACTTGAAGCAAAGAGCCTTCACTGCCTGAGTTAAAATCCATGGTCAAAGGGGGAGGAAAGAGACAAAGATGGTCCAGATAGGGGGCTCTAGGCCCAGCATGGGGCCACCCCAGCTGTGCCACATACTAGCTGTGTCACCTTGGCAAGTGACTTCTTTCACTGCATTCATAAAATGAGGATAATGATAATATCACCCTGTGCTGGTTGCTTAAAAGCAGACCTTAAAGGGGGAGTCATTTGTTTGGAAGATGATCCAAGGAAACGCCATGAGGGTTGGGAAGTAAGACCGGGAAGTCAGGAAGGAAGCTGGTAGCGGGCAGTGATGAGTGGGTTGTTTCCACTGTGGGCAAATGGGGCTCAAATCCAACAGGGACCCTCCAAGGAACCATGTGGATTACTGAGGGCCATCCCACCAAGGCTGAGGAAGTTAGTCATTTGTTCTACCATCGGGTCATTTGTTCTATCTGGGTGGAGGGTCACTGCCATTGGGGGTAACTCCCAGGCCCTTCCAGCCTGGCCCTGGCCCGACAGAGACAGAGATCACCTTTGAAGATGCAGGAAGCCCTCGACGTGCACTGGATGGCGTCTATCTTCAGGTGATCTAGGGTCTGGACGTGGGGATGTGGGCGAAGCACTGAGAGCATGTGCTTCCCTGCAGTACCTGGTAACTAAGAGACACCCCTTCCTAAGTGCTATTTGCTGCCATGATGGTGAGGAGGATGATCAGTATTGCTACTACTAGCCTCATGAGGATAAGAAGGAAGACTGGAATAAGCACAGGGACATTGAAGGCTTCCCTGGCAGCTCAGCCCCGCCACCCACCCCACTGTTTGCAATGCTCCAGGAGAGTCCTGCTAAGGACAGACCTGCCTCCCCTCTCTGCCCTGAGGAAGCTCAGAGGAGAGACCAACACCCTAAGGTCAGTCAAGGGATGACATTCAATAGATGGAGGAGTAGGGGAGAATACGAGGGTTTCTAGGCTGCTGGCCTCCTCAAGCCCCTTGTCCTAGTCCGTTTGAGTGGCTATAACAAAACACGTTTACATTGGGATTTATGAGCACTAGAAATGTATTGCTCACAGTTCTGAAGGCTGGGAAGCAGATTGAGACGCCAGCAGATTCAGTGTCTGTAGAAGGCTCAATCCTCATAGGTGGCACCTTCTATTCGTCCTCACGTGGTAGAAGGAGCACACAAGCCCCCTCAACCTTTTTAAGAAGGGCGCTCCACTAATTGCATTCATAAGGGCAGAACCCTCATAATCTAATCACCTCAAAGGATCCACTTCTTAATGCCATCACCATGGGGCTTAGGTTTCAACAATAAGAATTTTGTGGGGACAAAAACATCAGACCATAGCAATCCAATATGAGGGCATCGGGACCTGGGTTTGGAGGCTGGCTCTTAAATAAAACTGCACAAAACCCAGTGATATGTGATGAAAGAATACTCTGTGTAATGACATTTACACGCCACCTGTCTTCCTGGCACTGTGCTAGGCACTCGGTATGCAAAGGTGAATCAGGATACTGCACATAACCAAGGAGAAAGTAACAAAGGGAAGAGGACAGAAATAAATGGAGAAAACTAAATGTCTCCTTGGGGAAGGGGCATCCAAGTGGGCTCTTGTCTATACACATCTGTCTGTGCTATTCAGGGCTCTCATCTTACCTGGCCAGTTACACCCTCCAATATGGCTCCTCCAATCCCTGCCCCCTTAAATTTATGTAGCGATATAACCATTCTGTATGTAATGGTTATTTGTACCTGAAAGTGATTCAAGAACTTCAGAAAATATTATCTCACACCAGCCTTCTGACATTTAATAGAGAAGAAAAAGGGACACAGAGAGGTGAGGTGACATGCCAATCATCACAAAGCTAGGGAGGGATGCAGCAATCTGCACTCACAGTCCATGCCCCAAACACGCTCAGAGCCTCCCCTGCCCCTCTGCCCTGCCTGAGCCTAATGCCCTGCCCTGAGCATTACCTCACTTGTGGTCTGACAGTGCCAACCACACAGTCCTTGAGACCCCTGCTCAGGCCACTGTGTTTTATATTCTGAGTGCTTATTTTTGTCTCCTACTAGTATTTACTCTCCCCAGGGAGTAAGATTGTCAATTTCTATAGATTCCTAAAACATCATAAATACTTCAAACTCATAATATTAACTCCTGTCACTCTGCTTGGATGTAAGTTCCATGAGAGCAGAGACCTTGGTTTGTCTGTTTGTTTTCTGCTACACTCACAGAGTCTGGCAGGGTGTCTGGTACCAAACAAGCACTCCAAAGATGTTGCTGAGGAATGACAGAGCAAAGGCATTTGCTTGGCTCTCATTATGTACCAAGCACTGTATCCTCTGTATCATTACAGATGACACAGAGAATGAATGAATAAGTGAGTGAACAAAGGACTAAGTGGGCAGTGAAGAAAGAGACACTAAGGCTAATGTCTCACCCATTACCCACATACTCATTCCTCACTCATCACAGGTGTCACCACTTCCCTGCCTGCCATCTTCAACATTGTGGTTCAAGTTTCCTATGTAGCTGCCACCTCTTGGGCACCCTGCATGGCCCAAATGCTCATGAGACAGGTGAGAACAGTCAAAAAAGGTGTGTGCTTCTTATTCTGTGGGCAATAGGAGCCTTTGTTCCTGTAACAGGCTTAGAAGTCAAGATCAAATGCAGAACCAGGCAAATTGATTTTCCAAGCAAAGAGGGCGCTGGCCTACCTTACATCTTCCCTGGCTACTGGCATGATGCAAGGCTTGGCACACAGGAGAAAGAGGTAGAAACATATGTCCTCATTTATTCATTCATCTAGGAACATGCCTCAAGCAACCGAGCACCTACCACGTCCAGAGTAGTTTGGGGCTCTGGGGCGATGTGCATATAAATAAGAAACAATCATTGACTTTGAGGAATATGTAATGCAGGAGGAAGAATAACAGGTACATTAACCCAGGTCCCAGCTGTCTCTGGCTATCCAGTGCCTAGGCCCATGTATGGCCTTTTGTTTTGCCCTAAATGACCTGTACCCTTAAGGGGACACTTCTTTGAGTCCCTCCCCTTTGCCCCCAACCCCACCATCTCACCCCACCCCATACTCTCAGACACAGGTATAAAGCAACAACACAGACCAATGAAGATTTCACAGGTAAGGTGAACTTACACACCTCATAGCAAACCAAACAGCTCTAATAGATTCTGTTCCTTCTAGGCCAGGGCACTACCTGGATTTCCTTCCATAACCCTTCCCCACTCAGCCCCTCGACGTGGAAAGTGGCCCCATAAAGCTAAAGTTCCTCACTCTCCTTCCAAAAGCCTCCTGATCCTCACCTTCCCACTAGAGCAGGCTCCACCCCTTGTAGAAGTCATTAGGGATATTCAAAAATATTCCTATTCCTTCCTCCCTATGGGCAATTGTAAGATTCGACTTTCCAGTTTCCTTTGAAGTTAAGTGTGTCTGAGTGGTTTGTTCCAGCCAACAATACTTGACCACTTCTGGATGGGAGCTCCTAGCCAAAGTAGTTCACCCTTGCCTCCTGTCAGGATGATGCTGGAAGTAAACATCAAAAGGGCATTTTATCAGTGTGGTTCCCAGAGTCGCTTCAATGAAGAACCTCCACCTTTTCCCTACCCTCTGCCTACATGACTGATGTATACTTGTACTGAGCGAGAAATAAGCCTTTCTTGTGTTATGCTGCTGTTGGGGCTGTTTGTTAGTGTAGCAGGGAATAGCTCAACCTGACTGACAGAGCTCTCTTTGATGCAGAACAATTCAGCTCCACCTTGACCTAAAGGCAAACTTTCACACTCAACTAATTCAGGAATACATCAAACAAAATATTCTCCAGGTAACACAATCTACAATGTACATGGTAGTGCATGACCATGTTTTAATAATTGAGCATTCTCCTTGAGGTTTCATCTCACACTCCAAGAGACTCATCAACTTTTTTTCCTAAACAAAGTGGTGTAGACTCCAAGGAGAATTCTGGAGGAGCTTCTAATTAGTACAAAAGAAATACGCTCTAGGAAGTGTCATGAGAAAGGTGGGTGTCAACACAGCAGGAATATAGGAAGCAGTAGGGTTAATTTGGACATAAGATACCTTCAGGAAGAAAGTGATGCACTACTACCACCCCCACCAACCTCTGGAAGGAGGAGAGGGGATAATCCCCTAAGAAACCAATTTAAATGTGGCTCTGGATGCTCAAGCTAAATGTGAGACCCCAGGTAAATTGGAAGAAAAAAGTCCCTGTGGTTTTCAGTGCTCTGCATCTCTGAGCAATACAGGTGTTGGAGCCTGACAGGCTGTTCACTCCTTCCTGCCTTCCTCCCAGCCTTCTCCCCAGGCAGTTATTATGTATTTCCTGATTTGGACCTTGCTTCACTTCTCTCTTCTTAGCTGCCAGCACCACCACACTTGAGAATAGCAGACACATCATTTGAGTCATACCTGATATGATGTAACTCTAGGAGTTACAGGAAAAACACAAACACTCCTCTAAAATATTCAGGAATCCTATGTTTTATGAAAGAAGTCAACTTCACAGGACCTGTATGACATATGAAAGTGGCACTCTCAGCCTACTCTGAACACACCCAAATCACTGGAACCCATATCATTGCCCACTTCCAAGAATCTGTGCTGTTGAGGCTGACCAGCTCCTCCAGTACAGCACCCACTCAAGCTCATTCTGCAAGACTGTATCCTAAGGAGCTCATGTCCCCAGTTCATGTCCCCCACAAAAATGTACCTATCCCATTATCTCAAGGACCTTCTAAGAAAATTTCAGGTGTCTGCCACTAATAGCTTCATGTTTTGCCCTCCCCATGCAAAGTGATTATATTTAATCAAACAATTTCTGAGGATGCCGTATTTTAAGGTATTGCTGATAGTGATGCTTTTCACTATGCAAGGGACCATGATGGATAGAAAACCCTTTCTGGAGTCCCTCACTCTCCATATCTTGTGTCAAATGAGCTTTCTAAACACAACTCCAAAAATAACACAGCAGTATTCATCCTCAAATAAGTGACTTCTGCCATAGCCAGAGGAACAAGGATCAGGTGAGATAACTCTACTGAGTAGTAAAATTTCCCTAAAGAGGCAATCATTTTTCCTACAGACAGAAACATGACTCCAAAAAACCTAAGTCCTAAGGATACCGTCAGTGAAAACATACATAGGTTGTAGCTAGTTACTAATCAATTAATTCTCAGCTTGCTTTGTCCCAGTCATCTAGAAGACAGAATAAGAAGAGATTTATAAGCTGTGTGCATTTAAATTAATATTTTAAGTGGCATGAGAGTGTAATTAACACTTTCAAATAACACATCCATACCAGATCAGGTGGCATTGTTTGGTTTTTCTTTTCTGCTTGTCCATATGCCTCTATTTTGAATTCTTTTCTTGGGGGTAGACAACAGTCCTTAATTTATTTTGTTTTTTCTTTTCTTCTTGGATCAAAATAACCATGTTCTTTCTGCTTCAGTAAATCATTATTGCAGCTTGAAAGCATTCCTAGAAAGTTCTCGTTCCATTCAGCTTTTAGGAGGAGAAACAACCTGTAAATACCAAGAACTAGAGGCTTCCTCCACAAGGATAGTAACAACTGGACTAATCAGGACAGTTATAGTTATGCTGCATTAACAAATAAGTCCTAAACTTTCAAAGGCTTAATTGTTTACTTCTCACTTAGGAAAAGTCTATTTCAGTCTAGTGGTTCTCCACGGTAGTTTCTTTCAAACAGATGACTCAAGAATCCAAGCTGACTTTATGTCATGGCTCTAGGATCTTAATACATGGCTTCTGCAATTACTATGAGAGAAGGAACAGCATAGAAAGGCAGACAGAGGCATTTTACTAAGTAAGACCAGAAATGACACACATCTTTTATGCACACAGTCCACCCAACTGCAAGGAGCATTGGGAGCGTGAAAGAATCCACAGTTATTAATATGTGATGGTTATTAAATGTCCCTTTACACCAGTTATCTCTCAACACCATTAAGAAACTTTATAATGTTGTTATTCTACTTAACAACTTCTGAATTCCATCTCTTAAGAATTGTGCTCCAAGTTCATCATCAAATCTCATCAAAGGAAACAAGGGGATACAGAACACTGAGCAGCCCACCACGTGTGTGGTACAGGTGTGTTTATCAGAACCCAGGATTTTCTCTCTTCTTTCTGTCCTGAGTATGCTAGAGCACCAGACAGAACTACCTGCTGTGCTTTGGGAATAAAAGAATGGAGCAGAGGAGAGTCACCTTGATCATTTTATGAGAGCCCTGCTCCTTAGAAGCAGAATGAAATTTGTTAATGTGGGGGAAGGAAGTGAGGGCTGGCCAAGAATACTCACATTGGGAAAATTTTATTGCAAATTTTCCTCTGCCTGGGAGCTCGCAGATAAACCAGATCAATGTTTCCAACATTGGAAGGAGGCCTGACTATTAAAAAAAATACATAGACACTATAAATTCTAATTCACTCAGTCTATCCTGGATCCTGGGTACTGCATTCTCAGGTAATCCCAAGCGCAATCAGATTTGCAGTCATTGTACTAGAGGAAAATTCAAGGTCCCCACCAGCACCAGGATTTCATAATTTGGGACACTTTAAAACAATGTACACCTTATTAAATATAAGGATTGACTTATTCAGCATTAAAATGGGAACAAAAATCAAGTAATTGATTTGGACAAAACCAAGATGGGATCCACGACCCCAGAAATGACACACATCTATTCTAGCACACAGCCAACCCTATTCTAGCACACAGCCATCCTCTTTTTTAAAAAAGGAATGTGGCCTTGACATTCCATAGACTTCTCAATGCACACCTGCTCATAGAACCCAGTAGAGACACAGCCATCCTGTTAGCTTAGCAGACCACTGGGCTCCCACCAATATCTAACAGAAGCCAGAGGAGCTGAAGCTGGCCTTCATATTGAGGACAGACTGGTACATCCAAGAAGCAACTGGCCCCCTCATTTGAAAACTGAGATCACTAGGAGTTGAGTGTTTCCTTTAGTGAAAGTGGAACTCCCTAGAAGGGTGTTAGTAGGCTTGGAAGAGTGGAAGAGTTTGGTAGGGGAGACAAATTATAATGAACAAAGCTTTTGACAATGGTAAGCTTTGACCTTTCTATTCCATGCTAGCTTGCTTGGGACACAGAGGCACACAGATAGGGTTCAGAGAGACAGGGATTAGCTTTGGATCTGCAGGATTTCTTGTGCACCCAGCCCAACTGTTGTCAGGCCTATCAATTTACAAGAGCATAATTTCATGGCAAGATGTTCACCGTGTACCTACTGAGCTGTGAGAGGGGTAATATCCATGTGTAGACAGGAAGAGAGAGCAAAGAGGGCTGATCTGGTCATTGAAGGAAAGATATACAGTATATAGTAAAAGTTTACATGTGGTTTCCCTTCTCTCTCCTGCATCTGGTATCACTGTGAATCACAGGGGCCAAGTCACATCAGACCTGTTGGTTCTCCCTCCCACTGTAAAGGGAGGAACCTGGGGTTGGGTGTTCCGGAGTTTGACCTGGACATAAAGCAGTGGAGCCAGGCACTGGTCAGGGTTGTCATGGGTAAAGCCAAGGTGGAGGCGATTTCTGGGGAGAATATTCTATGAACTTCTAAAAAGTCCTCACATAGATATTTGGATGCTGACTTCCAGTTTGGGCAGACAAGAGAGTAGCAAGCAATGTCTTCTCTGTGGATTCTGGGGATTGGGTGGGCACTGAAGAAAAAGAGTGTTTCCCTCCTCTCCGAAACACACGGCTCCATCCTGAGCCACTGCAGCCTCCTGGGATGGGTGGGGATGAGAGCACATGGCACCCACAGGACCCTGTGCCTGCCCTTCAGACTCACCCCTGTCACTTTGCAGCAGAGAAAATTCTTAAACTCTTCCAATGTCCTCACCCATAAATTGGGACAACCAGACCCACCCTATTGTGTCACTGTGTCCTGGCAAGAATTAGATGATGTCATGCAATTAAATTACCCAGTACCAAGTCTAGCACATTATAAATATCCAAGAACCTCGGTCTTAGTTTCCTCACCTAGAATGGCAGCTCTCCCGCCCAGCTCATTGCACCACGTGAGATGACAGAGGGCATCAGCCCTGTGGATGCTGAAATCCTTTCTGTAGCTGTGCAGGGGAACTTCACCATATTCTCAGCATTCCTAGATGTACATACAAATCACGAGTTGAACCCACGCTCCTTCTTGCCTACAGGTGGTTTTAGTTCGCAGCTGGAAAGCCAAGCCAGAGCAAGGCAACAGAGGAAATACAGGGAATCCCATCAAAACAGGCATTTTCAAAATGTCCCTGTTGTTTGGGCTGGGACTACAACATGAAGAGTATCAAGGAAGGAGTTAGAGAAGGGTACTTTTAAATAATCAGTATAGCTCTGGGGCCTGGGGGCAGGGCCGGGAAGGTGGTGGAGAGCGAGAGAGCGAGAGCGAGAGCGAGAGAGAGAGAGAGAGAGAGAGAGAGAGAGAGAGAAGAAGAGAGACGTAGAGACTTTAAATTTGAGTAAGAGTGTCCCCTTCATTCCCATGCTGACATAAGCCATCAAGACTGGCCAGACCAGTGAGGAGCAAAGACAGGAGGAAACCAGAAGGCCACTGAGGATGCAAGTGCCTTACTGGTGCAATGAAATAAACGGATTCACCCTTTTGCTAAATGTCAAGTTAATATTTCTCTTGGCCCCAGCCGTACCGCTCTCCTCCTTCCACGCCACAGTGAGCCCGGGCTCCTGGAAGCCTGTCCTTCAGCAGCCGCCCAGGCTAGGCCCTGGGAGCTGAGGAGAGAGGTGTAGCTGGTACAGGAAATGCAAACACGGCCATTCCAACCACAGACAGAAAGCAGCTTTTGTGGGGAGCAATATCCCCAACATGTGCTGGATGTGGGGAGCTTTTGGGGTTGCAGCTTGCCCAGCTGAACAAGTCAAGGGTGGCACTAAGGCACTAACAAAGGTCCTCCAGTGTCTGCTTCCAGGCTGAGAACATGCAGGCCAGGAGAGGGAGGGACCTTCACGACCAGTTTCCAGCTGGCTCCAAATGTTCTACCCATGGGCGCCCTGAGGCCCGTCACCCCTCCTCCCACCACAGAGTCCCTGTCCACTCTGACCACTCATGGACACAGCTTTCTGCCTTATCCCTGTTTTGGCACTGAGGCTGTCTTTGCTGGGAATGTGTAGCACTTCCCTGCACTGCCCTGACAGATCTCCCTGTCACCAGGCCCCTCCACAGGATCAGCATTGTCTCCCCAAATGGATCCTCTGACCAGGGCACTCCCTAATGCAGAATCCTGCCAAATATAAAGCCAAACCCTTACCAAGCCACTGAGGCGTGAATGGCACTGCATTCCTCTGAGCTCACACGGTCCCTCGAGTTCACCCTTTGCCCAGCCTTTATCATCCAGGAATTTCAGCTGTCCATCTGCTTTGGGGTCTTCCCCCCCATTCCTCAATGCAGGGACCATGCCTCTCACCTGTGCATGCCCAGGGCCTTGCCTGGGGTCTGGAACAGGACACGTGCTCAGTAGTAATTGAAACGTCCTTTGCTCATTACTCAGACCTTTCTACTCATTGTTCTCAAGACTAATGTCAGCCTTTCTCACTCCAAAACTCCTGGTAGGCTCTCATTGTCTGGACTGTCTTCTTCATCCCATCTAATTTGCTGCACTAATCACTCTCCACAGCTTCGTTCAAGTTCCCCCACAAGTCTCACCCGCTCCATGAGGCCTCAACGCTGCTCATCTTCCTAAGCTTCTAATTATAACCGATTCACTGTCCCCTGCCACCCTGTGGAGCTCTATAAAGGAAGCCTTCAGAATAGTGACTGACCACCTCTGAACCTAATCTGTAAGCACTGTTAATAACAGGTTGGCTGCAAATTCTACATTAGGACATAATATAAATAAAGCACCTTGTGCAGAGCCTGGTACATAGTAAGTGCTCAGAATAGGATTGCCTGATGATGGGAAAGAGGAGGGTGTGTTGATGGCGATGATGACCATGATGACCATATCTCTTTATTTCACATCGCAAACCCCTTATTATCAATCCCTTCTTTGAGGGGAAGGACCACCACCTACTGCGGTCTTGACAAACTTCAAAGTGTATTATTGGCCGGTGTTTCGCCTCTGGTGGGAGCTTTATGGATAATATTAATAATGTTGATAATATTCTCATGTTATTGATATTAATCACATTTGCATGGAAAGAGCATTGGATTTGGAGTCAAATACTGATTTTTAGTCCTGCTTTCTCTCTCTGAGCCTTAGCTCCCTAGCTGTAAATAAATGAATTTTCTAGAATATCTGAGGTCTCATGCAGTGATGATAATTATGTGGTTATCAGCGAGACTAGTCCACACCAAAGTGAGTTTTCACTCCATCCATATGGGTCATCCCTACCCAGTATGCCTGATCACACCAATGCAAGCACAGTAGTTGGGAAATAGCAGGAACTGGGATTCCTGTCAGCCATGCAAATGTTTCCAGCAGGATCCCGGTTGACACCCCCTCTCCCAGCTGCATATTAGTAGCAGATGTTGTGGCAAAATAATCGAGACTGGAGGTGCTTATTAGCCCTTCCGCGTGCACATCCATTTTCGCTTCTAGTCCCACGCTTCATGACTGCTAAGACAATTTCACCTGCCATCCATGGCTTCTAGAGTATCACTACCCTCTTATCTGGACAAGCGTGCATCCTAAGCAGAACAGGGCACTGAGCATCAATCCTAGCACCCGCCACACCTTCCTATAAAGTGAGAAACCAGACTTCTCTGTAAGGTAAAACTATCTACACCAGAGAAAAGAGCTATCTTAGAAAGAGCATAGCACACTGTCAAAAGATTTCGAGACAGACAAACCTGCCTTCTCTATTGTGTGATCTGAGGCAAGTCACTTAAACGCTTTTTTACTATAAAATGGAGATTCTCATCTGAACACACCCCAGCAGATAGGCATCACGTCTGATGACATTCACGAAGCACACATACCAACAGGTGCTCTGATGAGGTTGGCTTTGCCCTTACGACCCTGAGGACCTTGTGGGAGGGTGCACAGGATGACCTCATGGTAAAGTGGGACTGCTCTACTGCTTATGACCCAACTGGGTTATCTTGCACAAGTGTGTCTTGTTTTCTTCATCTATAAAACTAGCCATATCCCCTAGGACTGCAGTGAAGATTAAATAAAATAATACATGCAAAGCACTCAGGGCAGTGCTTGTCTCAGGGTAAGTACTCAGTAGATATGTATTTTCATCACTTGTGTCATCATCATCATCATCATTTAACGATGTTGAAGAAAAGCTAAATGTTTGTCTTTTTTTTTTTTTTTTTCATTTTTGGCACCATCCACACTGAAGGACCAAAATCTCAGGCAGGCAGGTAGGTCGTAACATAGGTCAAAATGTCAGTCAAGTCCCAGCAAGGCAAAAGGGGCCATTACTCATTCTGCAGATTATCCTTGGGAAATGTTTGAATTTTTATTTGTTTTGTTTTGGTTTGTTTTTATTGTTTTGTTTTGTCACCTTGGGTAGAGTGTTGTGACATCATAGCTCACAGCAACCTCAAGCCGTGCCTTGGGAGCCAAGTCTCCCAAGTAGCTGGTACTACAGGCACCTGCCACAATGCCCAGCTAGTTTTTTCTATTTTTGGTAGAGAGAGAGTCTCACTTTGCTCAAGCTGGTCTCAAACTCCTGTGCTTAGGCAATCCACCCATCTTGGCCTCCCAGAGTGCTAGGATTACAGGTATGAGCCACTACACTTGACCCTTGGAAAATGTTTAAGCATCATCCACTGTGATGTCACAAGGTATGTTCTCAGACAATGGTAGTATAACATCCTGTAAGAATTAGAAAAATATCCCAAGGAAAATAAAGTAAGTCAAGAAACTTAGCAGCTTAACTGAAATAGTCAACGCAAATGCCTCAGCCACTGTCCATGGTCCTGAAGAGACAAGTAGAGAAAGGCTGATGGGAAGTCATGACTTTGTTTTTCCCTTTTGCAACCAGATGAAGACCTTTATTAATGAAAATGCTATTAACAAAAGGTAACAGAAGAAAACACATATGGTAGGTCGTGACTTCTGAGAGATTTCCAAGGAGGAAAAGATTCTTTAATATCATGTTAAAACAAATAAAATTATAGAGAATAAACATGTTTTTCTCAGTAATTGGGCTTCTCTGCCTCTTGTGTCCCTGCTTCTAAATTTATGAAGCAAAGAAAAAAAAAAAAAAAAACAGAATGCATGCTAGAGATAACACGAATCCCTCCAGGAAGCACTGGCTCCTGCTATTGTCTAAAGGTTTGTGTCTCTCCAAATCCATGTTGAAGTCTTAATATCCGGTATGATGACCTTGGGAGGTAAAGCTTTGGGAGGTGATTAGGTCATGAGGGGGAGACCCCAGAGAGCTCTCCTGCCCCTTCCAGCATGTGAGGACACAGTGAGAAGATGGCCTTCTACGAACCAGAAACAGACCCTCCTCAGACACAGAATCTGCAACACCTTGATTTAGACTCCCCAGTCTCCAGAACTGTGAAAAAAGTTTTTTCTTTCATTCACCCAGTATATGCTATTTGTGTTATGGCACTCCAAAGAGACTAAGACAGCCCCCCTCTGTTGGTCTGGATAAATAAGAAATTGAACAACTTAGATCTCTTATCCCCAAAAGAGTTAATTCTTCTGCTCCCTAAATTACTGCAAAGAGGTGGCAGAGAATATTGATTAAGAGTGAGGCTCTGAGATTTCAAGCCTAACTTCATCACTAATCAGGATTCAACCTTGGGCAAGTTCTTTCACCTCTTTGTGACTCAGTTCATTCATCTACAAAAATTATCATAAAATAATACTCGGTTTATAAGTTATTTTAAAAATTAAATACGATAATGCACCTGACAGTTTAGAAAATACCTGACACATCATAAGAACCTAGTAGGGACAAATATTATTGATATTATAACTGCTATTGTTGTTGTTATTATTGTTGTTCTGAATCAGGCTTAACCACACCTTGGTTTGGACAGATGCCCTTTCTTTTCTCTGTTCCTGATTACCCTCCACCACTTCTCTCCTGAGCGAACTGTGGACAGATAAAGTGAGAGTTGGGATAAGTTTGTTTACTTATCCACCAACTGAGTTCAACATAAAAAGAACTCAAAAATTTCTTAGAATGGGAGTCAGTAAAAACATAATGGCCACAATTCCTCTAAAAGCTATGTATGGAGAGTTATATGCCCTCAGGCCACATTGCAACACAGCTGCTCTCAACCCCCTTTTCCAGCCAGGCTTGGGGACACCCACTCTTGCTTCCACATCACTCCATCAGCTTTCAGAGAAGCCCAACTGGCTCACAGGGTTCACACAAACTGGGCAAATCACCAAAGCCAAGACCTTGATTGCTTCGCACCTTTGAAGAATGTTCAATGTTAGCTCAATGTTCCCAGCCCGTGACCTAAAACTTCCAGGAGTCAGGGTGGAAGACAAACCCTGATAATGATCCCACCTTATCCTGAACTCACAATGCTTTCCTAATCACTGCCACGCACCATGGATGCTTCAATCTTCTCCAAAGCAGCCAGTTAGTATCCTCCCCACTACGTACAAAAGGTAGCTGAGGCTCAGAGTTTAATGAGACTTGCTAAACGTCACACAGCTACTAGTAAATGGCAAAATTAGGATATCCTAGGATGTCTCTTTGGGCAGCAAGATGTAGTGGGAAAAGGAGGTGGAAGAAGTCTACCTAAATCCCATCATTTACTACCTACATGACTTTAGGAAAGTGCGTTAACCTATAAGGAGTGGGTTTCCCCATCCGTGAAATAGAAATAGTGCTTTCCACTCAGGATGATGGATGGCGAACAATAAGGTGCGTAAAGAACTGAGCCTACTCTTTGGCACAGAAATGGGGCTAAATAGAAGGATGCTGTTGCTACGGTTGCTATTGTTGAGTCAGACACATCCCCTTTCCAATGTATGAAGCCACATGGAATTTAGACTAAGGGAGGCCATAACGTACACTGGCTTCCATCAAAACCCACCATCTTACTCTCTCCTGCCCCATGCCATGTACCTGCCAGCCACATGCCTGAACTGCAGAGAGCTCAGGGAGCTGTGGCTTATCTGGAGAACTTCCAAATCCCACACTGGCCTAGCTCATCCACCCGGCACAGGTCTCTAACATTGACTGGCAGCAGTTCTGTCCATGAGGAATATAGTATTTAACCATGAGCAATAATTTGCTCACCCTTATTTTTAGTCTATACAAAAGTGCTTCACAATATATGGCATTATGGTAACAATGGGTAGATGAAACACACAAACATATAAACAATATATCCATTTCCATAAACAACATATTAGTTTCCATAAACACCCATTCCTGTTTTGACTAGGAAGAACCAGTCAGGATGAAATGGGGCTGAAGAAGGGGGCAGCAAATGGCATTTCATAATTATCAATATTCAAATGCCACCACACCTTCATTTTCATTTAATAAATATGGTAATGATCAAGAAAACACATAACCTGTCTGTCCTCGCAAATTACCCTGGGGAGCACTGCAAAGCCTTAAAGAGATAAATCCTGCATTATCTGCTTGTGTGGCTTATTCATGCTGCTACTTCCTTTCACGTGGTAGATAATCAAGAGAGGAGCCATGCACATAGATGGGATCCAATCAAGTCAACAAACACCGACAGCGCCAGGCAGACTTTTCACGTGCCCCGGGAATATGAGGAGGATCAAGATGCAATCCCTGCTGTCAAGGATGCCACACCCCAGTTGGAGACGGGGCCACTCAATTACAAACAGCATGGAGTTGGGCTAAGTTGGGGCTGGAGCACAGAGGAAGAGCGTGTTTCCTGAATCTGGGGCTCAATGCTGAGACCTAAATGTTGTCCATGGTCCAGGGGAGGAGAGGGGGAAAATAAGAAGTTGTTCTTTTTTTTTTTTTTAAGGGAAGAGAAGTGGCTTTTCATTACATTGAGCAAAACAGGTGGGATGTTACAACGAGGGGCTGACCCAGTAAAGAAAGCAACAGTGCTTTCAATGAAACTTCTTTCAAATCTGAACATGCTAGCTGTGAAGTAAATGCTTTTATTCTTTCCACAGGACAGATTTCCAAATGATCACAGTGTTAAGGTTCATAAGTGCTGGACAGATAATTAGCCAAAGAATGTTATAACAAAATCTCACTAATGATACATCAAATGTAGATTTACCAAGACCATCAAGAGAATGTGTTTGTATTCTAAAAATAAGACGTTACAGTAACCAAGTCCATAAAACTAGAAAAAAAAAAAGCACTGGATAACAAAAGGTCTTTTTAAGCTACTAAATAAGCATGTTATAGACAAACCCATTTTATATCTGAAGCAGCTTATAGCACCAACATGTTAGCAGGGGGTGGGGTCACTGGATGGGACGGGACCTCAGTCATCACCTGCTCCCAGCTAGCTCCTTGATTTACAAATGGAGAAATGAAGGCTCAAAAAGATGATGTCCCTTGTCCAAAGTCACACGGAAAAAAAAAAAAAAAAAAAAAAACAAAGTCACACGGCACAGAATCGACTAGGAGACGACACAGCACTAACACCCAGGGGAGGAGACTAAGCAAGGTGCTTGGTTCAGTCTGTTATATTGTTCTGTTTGGTGCATGTTTTCCTATTAACAGGTCTACCATAAAATACATTTTACATTTATTGCTTCACCTAAGGAGACATTCTCTATATTTTTCTACGGATAGTTTCAAAACACTAGTCTTTTCACTGATTATTATCATGTTTCTTTAAACATTTATACTATAGCTTATTCCAAAAGGTTTTCATGAAATTGTATTACGCTGTTATCTCCATGTTATTTGATAGTAAATGCAGTTCATTTAGAAGTTGTTCTTAATCAAGGAAATATTTGGGCAAAAAGCCATTTTTAACAGGGCTCAGGGACCTGAGTGCAGCAACTCAAGCCATAAACCATAAATGCAGCAACTCCAGGCTCCACCCCAACATTAGTCTCTGCTTGGTCAAGAGATGAAGCACTGCCAGCTGCTGCCACCTTCTGCCAGCCATGCTGGTTCCAGGTGAGCTGCTCTGCCCAGGGGTCCTTGCTGATTTGGTATCCCCTACAGGCCCAGCGCAGAAACCCACCTTCCCACCTGCTGCTGTCATCCCAGCTAACCTCCCGCTCCCTGCCTGGGGAGCAGAATGGACACCCCTACCATCCGCTTCCCTCCCCAGAACGCCAGGCAAGGGAAAAGGGAAATTTGCAGGGTCACCAGGTAGAGCTGGGAGAGTTGTGCAATGGTAGGGAACTAGGAACCCACTTGAACACTCCCCTGCTTGGCAGCAAGGAGGCTGAAGGAGGACAGCATAGGGATTCTCAAGACAGAAATGGAAACCACAGAGGTACAGAGCTCTCAGAAAAAAGCCTCTTCCCATTTCCAAAATTCAGACTAATACAAAGATAATATTGGACTCACTGAGCAATAAGCCTGTGCATTAACCTCTTTAAAAACAACTTTTCTAGTTCCAAAAGTGAAACAAACAATCAGTATGTTCTTTTCCCCTTTACAAGGGGAGCCTCTGATGCAGAGAACACACATTCTCAGCTGTGAGTAAAATGGATACAAGTTTCTGTCCTGCTTCCTGCTTGGTGCCCCAAAAATGGCCTCCTCTGGTCAAAGACGGTCTCATTTCTGCCAAGCAGTTCCAGAAGGTGACAACAGGAGTGGTATAAATTGTGTGGAGCAGAATGTGAGTGAGCCCTGTACCTGGGGCTGCTCCAGCCAAGAGTCTACTGGCTCCTCCTCTCTTCTTGGACTCACTGAGTGAAAAATACCTTGTATCAAGACCGGCTCTGCAAATAACCCACAGTCCTCTCAAAAGACATCACTACCAAACTAGTCACATGCTTGTGATCCAAATATAACATTTGTACCTAAATTCAAAGTACCGCACTGCAATGAAATTGCAGCATTTGTAGACTTTAACTTATTTCAGACTCAAAATAATAACAAGAGCTTTGTAGCACTTGCTGGTGGAGCCCGGTTCTTGAGAGGTATCTCCCCAGGCAACAGCTACATTACATTCTGCCTGCTCTAGAGACTATTTCAGAGGGGACGCACTGTGTTGCCTTAGAATGCTGAGGAGTGATTCTGTAGCTGCTGAAGTGTTGCCTAATTGAGGATCTACTTTGAAGAGGATGTGAGTGTGATGGGTAATTGGTGTATTTTCATGCTTCTGAGGCTGAGTCCCGAGTTCCTTGGGAGGTGAAACCCACTGCTTTGTCTCACCCTGGCCTAAAGAACGTAATAGGATTCAAATACATGCATTTATTAAATGAACAAATGAATAAAAGAAATACACTAGGTGAATTGCTGAAACAGTAACATCAAGCAAACCCCAAGAAATTTGCTCACCTTCTTCAGACTTTGTATCAATTATTAACCTACTCAGTGACTCCTGTATAAAAGATTCATGTGCCACCCTCCTCCCCCCACACACACCTTTTTGTCTGCCTTATTTTATTTTTCTCCAGGTTTCTTATTATATGTAGTAACTTCTGACATGTAAACATGTTACTTAGAAATGTTGATTGTCACATACTGTTTAGGGTCCATCGGGCATGGATTTTTGTTCCATTTATTCAATGGTCTGTCCCTCCCACCTAGCCCAGAGCCAGAATTCACTAAATATTGTAGAAGAATTTTCATCATAAGTCTGTCTAAAAATTGTTCCATCTCTAAACAGAAATGACGGATGATGTTTCTGTACCAAGAATCTTTATATATGTAAACTAACTAAAAATTAAGATGTATTCGAGTACCCTTATTTTTAAAAAATCATCATTCCATCTTCCATCATTATAAAAATCTTTTCAATGTGGCCCCAATGCAGCATTTGGGCTTTACTACATTATCATCCTCATTGTCATCAACACAGCTATCACCACCATCTCCATCATCGTCCACAATGACAGAAAACATTTGCCAACTGTCTGCTGAGTACAATGCACTTTGATAATAAGGGTTTCAGGGACAAAATATGAAAGGGACGCTGAGGTCCCTGTCCTCAAACTGTCTACCTAACAGAAGCATGGAGACAGCCTTACATTGAAATACATGCTGACACAGTGTATGGTGCACCTCTTGGGAGTGAGACACAATTGCAAGAGAGACTTTATCTAACAAATGCAATCAGTGTAACCTAATTCTTTGTACCCTCAATGAATCCCAAACAATTAAAAAAATGAAACGTGCTGAGTGTGGAACAAGAGATTAAACCAGTGCTACCTGACAGAAATAGAATAACAAGAGCTACGGGGGGGGGGGGGGTAGTTTACATTTTTCTCATTGCCACACGAAAAAGTAAAAAGGAAAGAAAAAAAGAAAGAAATATAAATGTCTTTTTTTTTATAATTTTATTGAATCATAATTCTGTACATGGGTGCAATCATAGGGCACGATTCATATACATTCAGAAATCTTTTGATCGTACTGTTACAGATAGCCTTCATGGCATTTTCTTGATCACTATATAAAGACATTGATACTCTACATTTAATAAGCTTCACCAGTACCCTGCTAAGATGCACCGTAGGTGTGATCCCACTAATTGCCCTCCCTCCACC
>CAUYON010072361.1:0-10288 GCA_963573935.1 Arctocebus calabarensis | reverse complement strand
TTTTTGTAAGACAGAATTTATTCACAGAAAAGAAAGAAAAGAGTACAGAAAACATTAAGGCACCTGTTAGAGGGAGAAAATTCTAGTGGGGAGAGAGAAGCTCTCTCCATTTCTCTCCCAATCTTTCCCCATCTCCTCCTTTAGGCCTTTAGTCTCAGGGTATATATAGGTGTATGGGTTCCTTGCCCAGGAAACAAATGAATACAGTCCCTTCCACCAGGGGCAAGGTGAATGAATGTATCAATGAATGGATACAGTCCTTTCAGGGGATTGAGGCCTAGGAAATTCACAAGAAATTGACCTAGACCTTACTGTATTTTAATAAAAAACATAGAAGGTATTAGAGAACTAAAAAACTAAAATGCTAAAATCAATAGGCAAGAATTTAGGAGAAACCAGGTATCTGCATAGCCTCAAAGCATCTACTTCAAATATTTAGTAAAATAGAGGGACAAACAGTAAATTTATAGTGGAGAATACCGGCAGACACTATACTCTAACCAAATAATCAAGGTTAATATCACCAAGAAAAATTATCAGCATAACATACTCTGAGAAGGGCACAGGGCCTCTACTGCAGCTTCCCCCCAAATGCATAACCTTAATTGCATATAAGCAAGTGTCAGACAAACCCAAATAGAAGATTTTATAAAATAACTGGTCCTCTTCAAAAATATCAAGGTCATGAAAGCAAGGAAAGACCAAGGCACTATCACAGACTGGAAGATACTAAGGAATCATAGTAACAAAATATAATGTGGAATCCTGGCCTGGATCCTGGAACAGAAAAAGAACATTAGTGAAATAACTGGTGAATTATAAATAAATTCAATAGTTTGGTTAATAGTACTATAACCAACATTAATTTCTTAATTTTGATCATTGTTTAATAATCATGTAAGACATCAATGAAAGGAGGAGAAGCTAGCCAAAGTGCATGGGAACTCACCCACAATTTTCAAAACTCTTACAAATCTAAAATTATCTGAAAATTAAAAGGTTAAAAAAAAATAGGACAATCTTTACTTTTTTTTGGTTTTTGAGACAGTCTCACTCTCAAATACACACTAGAGTATTGTGGTGTGAGCCTAGGTCACCGGAACCTGAGACTCCTGGGTTCAAGTGAGCCTCCTGCCTTGGCCTCCCAAGGACCTGGAATTATAGGCATTTGCCACAATGCCTGGCTAATTTTTTTCTATCTTTTAGTAGAGACAGGGTCTTGTTTTTGTTCAGCTGGTCTGAACTCCTGAGCCAAGCAATTCACCCGCCTCAGCCTCCCAGAGTGCTAGGATTACAAGTGTGAGCCACCATGCCCAGCCTAATCTTTATGTTTTTAATATCAGAATGTTGGGTTTGGTCCGAAAGTGAACTTGTAAGGGCCCCAGACAAGCAGTTCATTTGATCCCTGCCAGTGGTGTTAAACCCTCAAGGAAACTCAGGTTCCTCTACCAAGGCGGTTCTCAATGAAATGTATTAAAGGGCCATGGCATTAGGAAGGTTGAGAACAACTGTTCTATCTAGCCAAATTGGTAGGATATAGCCATCTACCTCAAAGGTTACTTAAGGCTTCAATATATGGGCTGTCAAAGTTGTCCAGAAGCAATATGTTCATACACAATAAAGCATTAATACCATATCTTTAGGCCTATGAGAAAATCCTATCAAGAAGGGATTTTCTAGGAATGAACTTGAGATAAAAACACTCTTAATAAATTCTGAAGCAAGGTAATAACAGAAAATATGAAAGAAATTATGCCCTTTAGGGTACAGAAAGTGAAAGAAGTAGAAAAGCAAAGCAGAACAACTGATTCTTCTGTGCCTCTTCCCTCTCTCACTGGAGTCTAAAATCTAACGTAACCACACAGGCAAACCATATCAAGGAAGAGGGAAAAATCAATGGTGTGCCTGGCATCGGTGAGGATGGCCAGAAACTGGGGCAGGAATTGTATCTTCCCAAAATGCTACCATTAAAACTAACAAGTCTGAACTAAAAACTATCACCTCGGAAGAAATCTTTGGGTCTTTCAGGTTTATTGTGATTTTAGAGTGACTAAGATAGAAACTACCCATCACTTATCAGAAAAATGAAAACAAATTAATCAGATGCCTAATTCTGTCTACATTGCTAAATAGTCACAATCAGTATGAGAAGAAAAAGGGAGCTTCTGGTCTCACTTTTAATAAATAGCAGAGGCATATTTTTTGAAGTTCATTTTATTAACAAAAAGTGCAAACTATTTTGAACAAAAGTAAACTATGTGTCATGGCATTCAGGAAGACATTAGATGTGGAAAAGTGAACAATACACATATTCATTGAAGAGCAGATGAGATGCCTCTCACATGTATGTAACTATTCATGCTTTTTCAATGGTTTCTAAGACAACTTCCAGTGTAATTTTCACAGATCTATAGCAGCTCAAACACAAATGCAGGGACACAATGGCAAAGCTTGTAATAATTTTGGTTAATTATGAATATGAAAGAAAACCTTATATCACCGTTCCACCTTGATATAAGCCACTATACATATAATATGTATGATTCTTTAAATGTACTGACACTGAAATTAATGTACAACTAATGAAAGAAGGTTTTAAAATATTTTTTGCACTAAAATTATATAATAGGCAGAAAAATTGAAATAATTTTAAATAATCTTACATGTGTCCACATGACCAGGAACATAACCAATCCACATTAACTTAATTCATTTAAAATTACATTTGCAAAAGTCACCAACAGAGAGAACATATGCCACTAAACAGTGTGCCTGTACCTGAACAAATGAGAAAAGATAAATTTTAGTTTGTCAATGTGCTCCAAAAAGTAGATTTGGTCTAGTATTACTTCAGTTATTCACACTAAGTATCTATGGGGTAGAATCTGTTGATAAATAATTGTTCTGTTCATTAATAAAACTATAAACTATGTTTAAAACTCAAAACTATAAAAGTGGTCATTTGAACACAACTGAGTGTCTCACCAGAGAGAAAAGAGCACGGAGGCTGAGCAGGTCACCGGGCACATGGGCAGCACACTGTTTGCAGGTGTGTATTCTGGCAATAATTGGCCTCTGTTGTAGTACATAAACTGCCTTTTGTGAGCGTACAATTTTCCTAAATTGAGGACGTTACAAAGAACTCTCCTCATCCTATTAATTTTTCCCCACGTACTAGTGTTTTATACGAGAATTGTGCTACTTTCTAACAGTTTCCAAATTATTACTTCAGGGAGACATGAAGAAAAAATAATACCAAATCCGATTATCAGACTGATGACAAATTTGAGCATCAACCACAGCAAAATTGAGAATCAAGGTAGTTTGCAAGTCAGTTCTCTTGATTTGGCAAATTACCTTCCACTGTTTTCATCATCATTGAAGCTGAGATCTTCAGGGCCTATTTCTTCACCATCAGGAAAACTGGAATGTGTATCTAAAGTTAAATATAAAAAAAAAAAGATAAAATTTTAAAGATTTATTTGCCTTTTTAACAGATTCATCTGACCAAGACAAAACCATTTAAAATTTAAAAGGACATAAGAGTATTTTTCCTTCCCACATCCTTAAATGTATCTTTACTAAATGTGTTATTTAAGCAATAAAAATGTTCTAGATTGTGAACAAGTCTCTGACTTCAGAGGATTTGTGATCTAAGACAGGTATAAGAAAACACATGAAAAAATAAAGGAGAAAGAATATGTAAGAAACTTAGAACAACAATTAGAAGATGAAAACACTGCTACCACTCTGTCCTCCTAGGGACAATGTGGGGACAGCTAGAGAAGAGAACAAGAAACAATAATGTACATTACCAAGATGCTGCAAACAAAAGCCGATTAAATTGTACATGCAAACATCACCAAAAAACCAACCAGCACTCAAAATAATTGGGCAAAATTTGGGTGCTTCTTTTAGAAGACAAAATTACTAAAGATGCCTTAATATTAAATAATTACAAATCATCTAATACTTGGCTCTGTTCTGAAAAAGATACTAGAACACCAGGGAAATACGTACAACATAAAGTTGACAATTAGCACAAGCCAGGAAATCTTGCAGAGGATGATCAGATTATTACATTCACTGAGTAAACTTCAATCAATATTTCTCTAACTTCACAGTATATCCTTTTATTGCTTAATCTGTATTTTAGAAAACTGCTTCATAGTAGAATGTTTTTGGTATATCCATATGATAGAATATTAGGTTGCCATAAAAAATTAAGTTTATGAAATTTTAAATAAAACACTTTTAAGTGAAAAAAATCAGAATATAAGATTATGTATAAAATAGTTTGGTAAAAAAAAAAATTCAAGCACTCTGGAAGGCCAAAGGAGGAGGATTGCTTGAGCTTAGGAGATCAAGACCAGCCTGAACAAGAATGAGACCTCATTTCTACTAAAAATAGAAGAATTTCAAACCTAGGGAATAAGCTGAAGAAAAAAAAAAAAAAATAGAAGAACAACAGTCGAGCCTTGCATTGAGCACGTGTAGTCCCAGCTACTCAGGAGGCTGAGCCAGGAGAATCACTGGAGCCTAGGAGTTTGAGGTTGCTGTGATCTATGATGATGCCACTGCACTCTACCAGGGCAACAGCAAAATTCTGCCTCCATTTAAAAGAAAAAAAAGAAATTCAAATAAAAACAGAACAAAATAAATAAAAAATATTCACAGCAGGTTTCTCTGAGTTTTTTCCTAATCATTTTTTTGGGGGTAGGAAGAAGTAGAAATGATCCCAGGCTGGGTGCAATGGCTCACACCTATAATCCTAGCACTTTGGGAGACCAAGATGGGAGGATCACTTCAGGCCAGAAGTTGGAGACAAAAATGGCCTGAAGTTGGAGCAAGACTTCATCTCTATAATAAATCAAAATAAGAAAAGGAGCCAGGCATGCTGGTGCATACCTGTAGGAGGCTAAGGCAGGAGGGACCCCTTGAAACTAGGAGTTCAAGGTTTCAGTGAGCTATGACCACATCATTGCATTCCAGCCTAAGAAACACCAAAAAATTGTCTCAAAAAAAAAAAAAAAAAGTTATACTAGGCTAGAAAAATCTCTGAAAATAAAAAACACCTAAACATCTGAAATCCCCCTACGGGGCTAGCAAACATTTTCTGTAAAAGACAGTAAATATTTAGGCAGTACAGGCCACAAAATGGCCTCTGTTGAAAATAGTTTTTTATTATTTATTTATTTACAACTGTTTACAATGACTGTAAAAGCCATTCACAGGTCACAGGCTGTATATAGAAGGAGCTGTGGACTCCTTCCCTGTCCAATAATTAGCACTACCTAGATGCTAACCAAGCCAAACATTACCTACCAAATTTCATCAGTATTCACCAGATAGTTTACCAAAGAATGTAGTCTCACAAATGACAATAATTAGAAAAAAAAAAAGGCAGAAGAAGCAAAAGCAGCAGAGCAGAAGAACAAGACAAGCAGCAGCACTGGATGGTTTTATTAATCTGTGTAAAATGACATCATGTGTTGCACCTTCATCTGGAGGCTGTGCCATAAAAGAGCTGTTAAATCCGCCCACACTGGTGTGCTCTTCCTGTTCCTCATTCTCAGTATCACATTCGATGTCACTGTCACTACTCATTCCTGTCAGAAAAGAAGGGAAGAACATGTTTCTGAAAAGAAACCACTGTAAATAAAAGGAAATGGATATGTCCTCATCTACCAAACTGAGATTTCTATTGACTGTAAAGAATTCAACAACTTGGGGGCAGCACCTGGTTCAACGGAGTAAGGCGCCGGCCCCATATGCCGATGGTGGTGGGTTCAAACCCAGCCCCGGCCAAAAACTGCAAAAAAAAAAAAGGAATTCAACAACTTAAACACCAACACAATAAAGATCAAGGCAGCCAAACAAATCTCAAATCTCTTTAGGCATTGGTGGTTTTATTTTAGCTCTCAAAGTTAAAAACTGCCCTTTCTACAGTACCTAAAAGTCGTAATTTAAAATCAGTATCAAGTTTGTTAATACTGAAAATATTTTTTCCAAATTAGTTTGAGAGTCATATGAGACAGAAATAACTCCTTTAATCCTAATTCATTGTAGACATAATTATAGTCTCTAGCCTAAAACATAAAATTATATAAGTACACATAGTACATGTGTATTAAAAATCCTATCAATTCTAGTAGTAAATTAGTTTCTATCCTAGATGGCCTCCAATTTTTTTGTGTGCATCAGCTAAAGTGCAAAGAAAAAAAAAATTTTTTTTTTTTTTTGGAGACATAGTTTTACTTTGTTGCCCTTGGTGGACTTCCATGAAGTCATAACTCACAGCAACCTCAAACTCTTGGGACTCTAGCAATCATCTTGCTTTAGCTTCCCGAGTAGCTGGGACTACAGGCACCTGCCACAATGCCCAGCTACTTTCTTTAGAGAAAAGGTCTCATTCTTGCTCAGGCTGGGTGCACTGGCTATAATCCTAGCACTCTGGGAGGCCAAGGTGGGTAGACTGCCTGCACTCAGAAGTTTGAGATCAGCCTGACCAAGATCAAGACCCCATCTCTAAAAAATAGCCGGGTGTTGTGCCGAGTTGTCAGCTACTTGGAAGGCTGAGGCAAGAGAATCTATTGAGCCCAAAAGTTTGAGGTTGCTGTGAGCTGTGATGCCATAGCACTCAACCCTAGGGCGATTGAGTGAGACTGTCTCAAAAACAACATAACAAAAAAACTCCTGAGCTTATGCAATCTGGCCTTGGCCTCCCAGAGTGCTAGGTTTATAGGCAGGAGCCACTGCACCTGGCCTCTACAAAGAAAAAATTCTATAAAAATTATTTATTTCAGCAATATAGCATTTTTAAAAAACCTAAAAATAGTTATACTGAAAGGCTTATGAATAGCAAGTATAAATGTAAAACATCATCATAATGAACAGTTACATTTAAAACACAGAAGGGAAATCTACAAGTGTCAGAAACAAAGAAGAATACTTCTACTGGGTTAGATGTTACACTGTCCTGGAGAGCCTGATGCAAAGATTTTTTCTTTAATTTTTAAATTTTATTTATTTACTTATTTTTGAGACACAGCTTCAAGCTGTCACCCTGGATAGAGTCCTGTGGCATCATAGCTCACAGCAACCTCCAAATCCTGGGCTCAAGCGAGTCTCCTGCCTCTGCCTCCCAAATAGCTGGGACTATAGGTGCCCGCCACAACGCCCGGCCATTTTTTGGTTGCAGCCATCATTGTTGTTTGGTGGGCCCAAGCTGGATTCGAACACGCCAGCTCAGGCTGGCACCTTAGCCTGTTGAGCCACAGGCACCGTGCCTGATGCAAAGATTTTTAACCCTGTACTGGAGACAGAAAAATAGACATACCATAGAAACAGAGTTGAAACTGTGCATAAAATTCTATATCCTGCATTAAGCTAAAATTCTTTTTCATTTTTTTTTTTTAAAATCAGAGACAGGGTCTTGTTCTGTAACCCAGGCTGGAGAACACTGGCTAAATCATAACTCACTGCAACTCCAAACTCCCGGGCTCAAGTGATTCTCTAACTTCTACGTCCCAGGTAGCTAAGACTACAGGTGTTGGTGTGCCTCCATCTCCAGCTAGATTTTTTCACCTCATTTTTTTTGTAGAGACAAGGTCTTGGTATATTGCCAAGCTAATCTTAAACTTCTAGCTTCAAGTGATCCTCCTACCTTGGTCTCCCAAAATGCTGAAATTATACGAATGAGCCACCACCATGTTTGGCCATAAAATTCTTATTGAAAGAATAGAAAAAAATGCCAACTAGCAAAAAAAAAAAAAAAAGAGAGAGAGAGAGAAAGAAAGAAAGAAAGGGATTTTGTCTGTTTCTACTCAAGCTCTATGAAAGGAAGAAAATGTCTCACCTCAAAATTCAAAGTAAGGTCTACATACCAGATAAAAGTTTGGGATTTAAAGTTGAGGTTAAAAATCTCAAGAAATTAACATAATACTCAGGAACTAGCATTATTCAAATAAAGCAAATTTAAAATTCTCTCTAGAAGGAAGGTTCTAGTTAAGATGGAGTAAGCACATTCCACTGTCTTTCCCAATGAAAGCAGCAGTAAAACCAGGACAGATGCATGACAGCTATTTAAGGATTCTGAAAAGTAAATAGGAACAGGCATATTGGTGAAGCCAGAATTTGAAGTACCAGCAAATTGGCAAACCCACCAGAGATTAAAATCAAAACGAAAATCATTAGGATACAATTCAAAATTACTCAGCATATGCAAATCTAGGAAAAGACAACCAATCAACACCAGTGCCAAAATGACATAGATGTTGGAATTATCTAACAAGGATTTTTAAAATGACATAAAAACACTCACAAGCCAGGAGTGATCATGTACAACTGACATCCCAGCTACTCAGGAGGCTGAGGGAGAAGGATCACTTAAACCTAGGTGTGTTAGAGTCCATCCTAGGCAACATAGTGAGATCCCTATCTCAAAAAAAAAAAGGGAATAGGAAAAAAATGGTCGTATACATTCTTGAGACACATATAAGGAAGCTTTCATGTTACAGAAAGATCATAAGAACTCTCATTGGGGGAGAAGTCTCAAAAAAGTATGCTCAAAATAAGGCTAACGATTCATGCAAAGCAAGAATCAGTATATACACAAATAGAAGGATAACACTATCAAATAGAATTTTTCATAAAATAGAACAACCTGTAAAAGATTACAGAATATGCTTAACTTGAAAAGAAACAGATTTTAATGGCTTGGCGCCTGTGGCTCAACGGGCTAAGGCGCCAGCCACGTACACCTGAGCTGGCAGGTTCGAATCCAGCCCGGGTCCGCCAAACAATGGGGGCTGCAACCAAAAAAATGGCCGGGCGTTGTGGCGGGAGCCTGTTGTCCCAGCCATTTAGGAGGCAGAGGAGACTCGCTTAAGCCCAGGAATTGGAGGTTGCTGTGAGCTGTGATGCCACAGCACTCTATCCAGGGTGACAGCTTGAGGCTCTGTCTCAAACAACAACAAAAAAAGAGAGACAGATTTTAAAAATAATTACTTTCTCTAGAAATGAAAGACACAGGAAGTAAATATATTAATAGATGGTTTAGGCAAAGCTAAAAAAGAGATTAATAAAATTGTATAGCTGACAAAATTAATGAGAATGCAAAAAATATGAAAAGAAAATTATAAATTATAAAAAAGAGATTAAGAAATAAGGAGATAAAAGGGAATGGTCCAAATTATATAAAACAGACCACTGTAGAAACAGCGAAAATAACAAAGAGAATGCTAACTTATTTTTTAAAAAGTCTGAGAATTTTCTAGAATTAATAAAAATAGTCTGGAATGAATAAAAATTAAAAATACAACATATCAGAATTTGTGAGATGTGGCTATAGCAGTGCTTAAAGGTAAATTTATAGCATATAATACATAAATAGGCCTCAAATCAATAATTTAAGCTTCTCTTTTAAGAAACTAAAAAGGAGCAAATTAAGGTTTTAAAGGGAATAATGGGCCAGGTATGATGCCTCATTGCTGTAATACTAGTTAATCTGGGATGCTGAGGTAGGAGGATCGCTTGAGCTCAGGAGTTTATGACCCAGCCTCTACTAAAAAGATTAAAAAATTAGGCCAGGCACAGTGGCTCACACCTATAATCCTAGCACTCTGGGAGACTGAGATGAGGTGGACTGCTTGAACTCAGTAGTTTGAGTCCAGCATGAACAAAAGGGAGACTCGCCTCTAGCAAAAATAGAAAAAACCAGCCAAGTGTTGTGGGGACTGCCTGTTGTCCCAGCTACTTGGGAGGCTGAAGCAGGAGGATCTCTTGAGCCCAAGAGTTTGAGGTTGCACTCAACACAGCCCTCTAGCCTGAAACAACAGAGTGAGACCTTGTCTCAAAAAAAAAAAAGAAAAACACACCCCAAAACCAAGAAAAATTAGCTGGGTGCAGTAGCATACGCCTATGGTCCTGGCTACTTGGGAGGATGAGGCAGGGTATCCCTAGTGCCCAGGAGTTTGATACTGCACTCCAGCCTGGGCAACCCAGTGAGACTCTGTTTCAAAGGAGGTAGGAGTGGGGGAGAGGGATATTATGAAAACAGGAAATAAACAAAACCAGCAGAACAAAAGAAAAAACTGCAATGAAACTAAAAGGTAGTTCATTGGAAAGATCAATAATACTGAAAGCCGGGCGGCTCCTGTGGCTCAGCGAGTAGGGCGCCGGCCCCATATACCGAAGGTGGCGGGTTCAAGCCCGGCCTCGGCCGAACTGCAAAACAACAACAACAAAAAAAAAATAGCCGGGCGCTGTGGCGGGCGCCTATAGTCCC
>CAUYON010072358.1:0-13665 GCA_963573935.1 Arctocebus calabarensis | reverse complement strand
TTCATATACATTCAGAAATGTTTTGATCATACTGTTACAGATAGCCTTCATGGCATTTTCTTGATCACTATATAAAGACATTGATACTCTACATTTAATAAGTTTCCCCAGTACCCTGCTAAGATGCACCGTAGGTGTGATTTACATTTCTCTCATGATTAAGAATGATGAGCATTTTTTCATGTGTCTGTAGGCCATGCACTTGTCTTTTCCAGAGAAGTTTCTCTTCAGGTCCCTTGCCCACCCTGAGATGGGATCACTTTTTCTTTTCTTCCTAATACATTTGAGTTCTCTGTGGATTCTGGTTATTAAACTTTTGTCAGAGGCATAACCTGCAAATATCTTCTCCCATTCTGAGGGCTGTGTATAAATTCTTTTTTCACATTTTATTATTATCACATGTTGGATTAGGCCTAACATCCAATATTGTTTATCATTTGTTGAGGAAAATTTTTTCAACGTGAAGGACTGGTCTGAATAGCAGACATATTCTACAGTCACTAAAAAATTGTACAGTTAATTGAGATACAATTGTCCAAGGAAAGAACTCAAAGAGCTGGCATTGAAAGAGAGGTCGGTCTTCTAAATTTCCTAGAAAGCAGAAGCCAAAGAAAGTAGCAGAACATTTGGATGTTGGCAAGACCACAGTTAGCAACATCCAAAAACACATACTAGAACACTTGGAGAGATTGGTAAGGAGACTGGAGACCTATAGCAGAAAACTTCCCTCTTTGAAGTCAAGGAAGCCACATTAAACTGGTTCAAACAAATGAGCACAGTCAGTGCCCAAATCTCCAAGCTGATTATCCAAGAAATTGCTGAAACAATTCACATAAGAATTGGGGGTAGGATATTTCCAAGGATCAAGGACTTGGCTTGAGAAATTTAAACTGTAACACAAGATCTCCTAGAAAGTCTTGTGTAGTAAGTCCATGAAATTCCAGTAGAAGTTGTGGAAGAATTCACCAAATAGTTCACAGACATCACTGGAGGCTTCAAAGATGACTGCATCTTTAATGCTGACAAGTTCAGGCTCAATTTCAGGTCAGTGCCTGACAAGAGCCTGATCATGAAGGATGACAAACACAAGAGTGGAATACTTTCCAAGTAGAAGAAGCAAGTGAGATGACACAGAAATTGGAGAGCCTCCAAAAGAAGAGGGTGTCACGCATCTCTGATAAGGCAGTTGAAGCCATTTGCTGTGGGAAAATGCCCAGGTATGTTGAGTGGAGTAACCAGCATTGAGAGTGCTGTCTCCCTTTAACGTTTGTAATAAGAAATGAATCAGAATTGACTCTCTTTTCAGAAGAATGTTTAAACCATGAGAAAACAGTAAATGTATTGATTTTGGATGATACCGTATGTATGCTTTTGCTGTGTTTTGATTATGTAGGATTTCATATGATAAAAGCTGTATTAGAAAGTAAAGTACATATACTTATCAGTACAGTAGGCCTAGCTCCTTAGGGTGACCACCTCCATACGTTGACAAGTTTGTTCTGGTCCCTTGGATAGTCAACCTATGGAAGTTCTACTGTATTTAAAGGTAACATAATAAATAGGATCTCCAACCAAGGTGCCAGAAAGAGTTTAGTAATCTCCCATTGTGTAACTTATAGCCAGTTATTTACATCTGAACTCCAGCTCACATGTTAATAAAATGGGAATAATACTAATATCAATGGCACAGGGTTATTTTTATTTATTTTTATTTTTCGAGACAGATTCTCACTATGTTGCCTTCAGTAGAGTTGCTGTGGTATCACAGCTCACGGCAAATGCAAACTCTTGGGCTTAAGCAATTCTCTTGCCTCAGTCTCCCAAGGATTACAGGTGTCTGTTACAATGCCTGACTATTATATTTTGTTGTCGTTGTTTGACTGGGTTTGAATCTGCCAGCCTAGGGTATGTATCCGGAGCCCAGCTGGCCGCAGGGTTATTGTGTTTACTTAGTTGCAATTGTCCATGGAAGCCTACACACAGGTCTTAGTAAAATCAAACTTTACAAAAAATGTGAATAAGCCCACATTATTTAGAAACTGAGATTCCAATGTTGGCTAACAAGTACAACTGAAATTTTATTGGCATAGTTTTTTTTTTTTTTTTAACTTGGCTTACTGGAAAGCCTTTTCGCTTTGTACTGGAATCTGCACGGTGTATCGCATCCTACCTTTTCACATAATAAATATGTTTCACTGAGATACTTTTTGCTAGCAAAAGTAGTCTTTCCCTATTGGAAAATATTTTTAGAGATTTCCAGAATGAATAAATGTGAAATGTTAACTAAAGGGCAGTACAGGATCAATATCCATTTAGATCCATAGGTGAATTGTATTCTCACTTAATACAGGTATACTCTGTGTGTGTGTATGCATATGAAAAATGGAGGCATACGTGGCTAGATGCTTTCTGTGCAGCCCTCGTGTGTATGTGTGTGTGTGTATACATACACATATCTGTATATGTGTGTGTGTGTGTGTGTGTGAGAGAGAGAGAGATAGAGAGAGAGAGAGAGAAAGAGACAGACAGACAGACTATTTTAGGGTCTAGAAATGCCCTGAAAGTATTTGTGCAGTTTTGGTGTTTGTATGAACATTGGAATTCCTTTACGTTACTGTTCACAATTGGTAAGTCTAATCAATTTTACTGTTCGCATTTGGTGGTCTAATACATATTATACTTTCACACTTCTATTTGAAAATCTGAGGTATTTATGCTCAGAGGGTTTTTGGGTTTTAAATAAAGAACATTGGTTATACTCAGGAGAGATAGATTATAGAATGTGAGTTGTAATAAGTCTAAAGTACATATTTGGTGGTTCTGGTAAATTCTTTTTCATAATCTTATGGTGAGTGAAAATGACCAAATCATACGCTCAAGATGACTGCAGCCTGTTTCTTTGGCTACCATGAAAATGAAAGGGAATGGCAGAGAATAGCAGTGTTCCCATTATTTTAGTATCATAGAATTTAATCCTGAGGCTTCCCAGAAGTTTCCATTTTTATAGGATTTCCTCTGAAGTTTTAATTCTTGAGATTATTTTATTAATGTAATAAACTAGATTTGAATTACCCCAAATTTCTTAATCTCATAGGCTACATTTGTGGTGGCAAGGGACAATGGTGCAAGACATGGATAATTATAATCCACAAATGAATAAAATCACATCATCTTTTGTTTTCATCCAATACTTGTTTTCGTATCAGAATGTATACAGAATAAGCATGAAAGGAATGTTGTAGAAGTTTAGACTGTTAGGGGTCTTTGATGTCAGGGCTTTATGTGGCCTACTTACGATTGTTTCTTTCCTCAGTATCTCAAAATGTCAAGGATGTTTCACTGATGATTATAAATTGTCTTGAGCAATGCTCCATGATTCACAATAAAAAAAGCAATGCCAAGAAAAGCCAAGGTCTAGCTACAAAAGCACTGCTTTGACCATGTTGAAAGCTTTGTGAATATAGAATGAAAACCAGCAATTGTATAATAATTCATAGCTGTGTCTGCAGTGCGAAGGAGCTATCTTCAATAGCTTTAAAGTTCCTCTGAAGATGTAAAATTCAAGGCTACTGGTTGAGCAAATTAAATTCGTCAAAATATTTTGATTTCAAAGGATATGAAATACAATCTATTGTGTGGTTTGATAGGAAGTCTACTTAATTATGTTAATGCTAGTCTATTTGGCAATGTGGAAATTATAATATTGAAGCAATTTTGTGACAGATTAATAATGCATTTATAAACAGAGCCTTTGACAAATAGTCCAACCGCATTTAACTCATGAAAAAGTGAAATCTACTCAGCTTTCCATTTCCATTACTTTATCCATCCTACTTCAAAAAGAAGATTAAGAAAAACTTTCCTGTGACTGATAGTTTATTACTTGATATGATGCATATTAATTTTTTTCTGAGAAAAATGAACATTTACTATTGATTAAAAATTGTAGTTCTTTCTCATTCATATACTTTTGAAAGATAGATGTTAAACTGGGGAACATACATAATTTCCTTTTTTTTAAAAAGAAAAGTAAGGTAGTGATACATTTCCTGGGAATGTAGAGTGAAAGTTGATTAAACAGAAAATCAACAGGAACTGATTTCTGAATTGCTCGAAGATTGATTGATTTTCTCCCCTGAAAAGGACTGATCTTTAGCAGTAGTTTAACTTTAACTGCTTCCATGCTCCCCTGGAGCTTTATTTGTGGCCAGGCAATTTGGTTACAAAGGGCTTCCGACTGGGATGACTAAGGCAAAGTCAACAAAACAAGTAATTAAATTGACATTATTGGTAGACATTGTAACTGAATTTAAAAGCAGTGTTTTCCGAATGAAAGCAAAAATGTAGAAAATTAAGTTGATTGCATAATGGACCAGCATATTTTCTTTAAGATAACTTTTTAAAAAATTATGCCATGAGGTATTGTGTAATTACATATGGTGTGCAATTACTATTACTAGTTCTTATATATTAGCACCACAACCTCAGTGGTATAAAACTTCACTTGTAGCTCTAACTCATTTCTTAATTTTTAGTAAATTGAGTGTTATAAGAATTCCATGTAAGTAAATAAAGAATGTTACTAATATATAACTCTTTCAGTGTCAAAACAGATATATCATGTTTAACATATTTCCATGTAAACATAGTAGTATTTTACTGATGTGCTTTACAGCACTTGTCCCCACATTTCACTGTTTCAGCTTCTTTCTTTTGAAATATACAGAAATTCAGACAGTAGTTTGTCACACCCTTCCTTCATGCTGATGGAACCTTACTTTCTGTCCTGATCACCCTTCCTCATATTTTTCTTCCTTTATGTCATCAGCATTATACTTGGGCTGGCTGGCAATAATCAGGCATCTCTGAGGAAATTCTGGCTTTGATGAACCAATTTTCATTTGTTAATAGCAAAAAAATACCACCTGGGTAGCTTATCAGGAGGGATCATTTTTATATAGAAGTTGAAAGATTTAGGATTTGATGTTCTTATGCTAAGGGTGCTTGCTTTCTTTATCAATATATTTAGTTATGCACAATTTAAAAAATACAAAGTATAGTAATGTTAAAATACTATATTTACTATTTGTAAGGGGAAAAGGATGTTGCTTTGCTACCTCGGGGATGGCTGATGTTTTGCTTTTTTGCCATACATTGGAAGGAAAGAGTTGTCTTGAGCCACGTATTAAATACACAAACAATAACAACAGCTAATGAGCAAAAGAAAGGTCTGCACATACTCTGCAATATCCAACACCCCAAATAAAAAAAACAAGCCTCAAATAATCCACAGGTTGGACACCCCTGAGATCTGGGTTTAGATTTCTTTGTTGGCTTACTAACTATGAGAAATTGGCTTCTTTTCCAACTTCAGTTTCCTCATTTATAAATTATAATAACACATCATTTTAATTTATTTGGTGAGTACTGCATGAGATAATATTGATTTTTCATGCTAAGTAGTAAATGAATACCACATTATTATTATTATTGTTTATATCTGATTTTACTACAGATGATTATTTTTTTATTTTTTTGAGACAGAGTTTTACTTTGTCGCCCTTAGGAGAATGCTGTGGTTGTTCAGCACTGAGCTGTTCCTCCAGCTTTTGTACTCAAGAGATTCTCTTGCCTTAGCCTCCCAAGTATTTGGGACTACAGGTGCCCATCACAATGCCCAGCTATTTTTTTGTTGTTGTTGCAGTTGTGATTGTTGTTTTGCTGGCCCAGGTTGGGTTCGAACCCACCAGTCTCGGTGTATGTGGCTGGCACTGTAACCACTGTGCTATGGGCACCGAGCCAAGATGACTCTTAAAAAGATCACCAATTGTTTATTTATTGAATCACATTTTATATCTCTTTAGTTTCAGCACATTTTTTATCAATATTAATGTGAGTATACATACTACATTATTCTTTCCTACTACGGTAAATAAAATACATGCTGGTTGTCTGTAAGTGTACCAAACTCAGATATTTCTTGAAGCATTTCACTTAAAACTTTGCACTAGTAAATAATTTAAATATTAAAAGAAAGTGATATTAGACCATTACCTACTGCCATATATTAATAGATAATACTTATTAGGTATGTAGGCATAGGTGTGGGGGAGTGAAGAGACAGATAGACCCTATTGAAATAATCTTTTTGTGATTATTGAGAAAACATGTTTGATTTTATGTCCATTATGTTTTTCACTGTCCCACCGGCTTTGGTTATACGAAGAAGCTAATTGTTTGTGGCAAATTCTCATTTGTCTTTTACATCCAACACAGAAAATGATGCTACTGATCATGATTTCCTTTTTTCCTCCTCTGTCAAGAAGCTTATGACTAAATTTAGTGCTTAATCGCAGGATCACAGGCTCCATAGCAAGTTATCATTTTCTTCCTTCTAAGTGTTTCCTTTTAAAATTTTTATTGCTGAAATATGTAATTGTCCCTTTCAACTGGTGATTTTGTAGTTTTCTCTAACAGTAGAAGTAGGTATCTTAGAATAGTAATGCTTACTTGTGGTCTATGGATGGAGAGAGGAATTTAGAAAAATTTCTGTTGCAGCTTTTCAAGTGTAAGTTTCTTGATATTCCTCCACACAATCCAGTTATAAATCAATGACAGATGAATTAAACATCAAGAGGTGGGCCCCACAAACACAGCGAAAGCTGTAGTTAAAAGCTGGGATTTGTAAACGGTGTATATCACAAATGAATTTATATTATACATGTTGAAGTCCTATGGTCTATTATGCCTTTTTTATTTTTTTCAGTTTTTGGCTGGGGCTGGGTTTGAACCCATAACCTCCTGCGTATGGGGCTGGCGCCCTACTCCTTTGAGCCACAGGCGCTGCCCCTATTATACCTTTTTATATAATTTGTCACTTCTAGATTTCACTCTTGATCCTAGAGTTAAGGGAAAACTGGAGAAAAATGGTTCCCTGAGCAACTTTAAATTGTGACACTGAACAATTGCCTTCTAGTTATAGTAATCAGAGTTTGAGTGGTTAATGACAAATAAACCTAATTTATTGGAAATAAGAACTAAAACACAAATTATGTATTTCTTTTATTAATTGTTCAGAGTTTATCTTAAAGTCCTTTCAGGCTTATTTTGTTTTGTTTATGAAAATGACTAGTTTGCCTTTAGTTTACAGATTTATCTCAGTTCTGAAATTTTTCATTAATTCCTAAAAAGGCTCCTAGTCATTCTCAACAAAATAATTGGTGTCAACATAACTTCAAAAAGGAAGAACATTTTTTACGAGTCACCTAAAAACTTTATTTGTAGCCTTTTCATGTACCCTTGATATTACGAATGGCATCTGTGTGGGAAAGATGTTTTATTTGATTTAGTGTGAAAGTTTAAAAGAATCACATCATTTAAGTTCCTGGCCGGTCAGGTCAGGAAATCACCCTAGGTGGTCAGGAGGGTCAGATAATTAAAACCATTTTTCCCTCTTATGAATTTTCTCAAATCACTGCAAAATTAATAAACTGTTGTTAAATTGTCAATGCAACCATTTTGTATTGCTTTAATGTATTTCAAAGGAGAATTAAATTAAATGAACAAAGCCTGGTAATTCCTCTATATTGAAAATTGGAAGTATAGTTACCAATGAAGTATACAGTACATTCAACTCAAAATTTACTTCCACATTGCAAAACAGAAATACCCTTTGGCCTTTTTGGGTATTACCTTTTCTAAGGGCTGGGGCAGTTTGTAATTTTAAGATGATCTCACGCCCCTGAGATTATTGTTCTGGATTTAATTTCAAAGCCAGCGCTTGGTAATTATCCCCTCCCCAGCAAAGTTCCCTCAACAACATTCAATTTAAAAAACTGTCAGGAATATTATAAAATCTATATAAGTGATACAACGGCACCTTATAAATGAGAGTTATCAGACATAGTACATAAAAATACAGGATGCCTCGTTCCATTTGAATTTCAAGTAAATAATTATATCTTCAGTTTGGGATATGCTTTTACTAAAAATAATTTATCATCTGAAATACAAAACTAATTGAGTGTCCTGTGTTTCCTCTGACAAAGCTGTATTATAAATACTCACATTTTGTAAAAGTTTTACAAGAATATACTTAGCCTGAACTTTCCTCAACTTTCTATTTTTATTAAGATATAATTATTGTTTTTGAGGACTCTAAGCAACTTGTAAGCAATAATAAGCTAATTATGTAGCTAGTTATGTATCATGTGCTTGATGGTGAATGCAAAAGACATTATATTAATGTTTGTCAGCTTTGATTAAGCCTTTTTAGGTTTATCTTGTGTCTGTTAACTCAATAATTTTACCTTTTGCATATAAAATTTACATAACAATTTCACTTGTTCTGCTTTCTGGTCACGCATTCCTCTTAGATGTTTCTAGATCTGTTATATTTTTACTACATAAACCATGAAACTGGATAAAAATATACAACATATTGTAGGGAAAAAAAAACACCTTCTAATTTGGTAGAGAGGGAATGTGTCTGTAAAGGTTAATTAGGTGCTAATATATTCTCTTCCTTCTTCTCACCTGGAAATTAACTTTGAAATTGCTTGTTTTTTTTTTTTTAGTGTAAAATATTTTCCATACTGAGTTTCTTATGTGCTAGCAAGAAGCTAATATGATCAAAAGACGAGTATTTTGATGTGTTCCTTTGTTCAATGACACATCTGGAATCATAGTTTAAAATGTAGACAACTTTGTAATTGGCTTATCCTCTCTGCAATATTTTTGCTCTCCACTGAAGTGACACTAGCCTTTTATGACTGAAATAACTTCATGTAGACCAGTCCTATTTTCCTTTCTCTTTAATTTCTTAAAAAACATGAATTTCATCATTTATACTTAGCTAGGATAAATGTTTTAATATTAGGAAATTGTTTGACATTTTATGACCTTTTATTCTATTCTATTTGCATTATTATATCACTGAAACGATATTTTCTGAATACTCAAAGGCCTTGTATACAATCATATAAAACATCTTAAAATAATTCGAATACTAGATAATAATATAATATTAGTGTTATATATTACCTTAAAATTGAGAGTTTTTTCAGATTGATTATGATATTACATTATCATTGCAATGCTCTGATTTTGGAGTTCTTTGCCTAATCAATAAATAAGAGAAAATATTAATTCCTGTGCTGATCTGGGCTAACGACTGAACTAACGAAGATAAAGTAGATCTTTAGTGTGTCATTCACTTGTATTGCATCATTTTACCTTTCCTTGGTACAACATAGGCAATAATCTTTTTTTTTTTTGAGACAGAGTCTTCTCTCTTGCCTGAGCTAGAGTGCGTTGGCATCATTGTAACTCAGCACCCTCAAGCTCTTGGGCTCTGGTGATCTCCCTGCCTCAGCCTCCTAAGTAGCGATGCACCACCACACCTTGCTAATTTTTCTATTTTTTGTAGAGACAAGGTCTCACTCATTTTTTGAAGCATCAGGTCTCACTCTAAGTTTTTGAAAATTTTAAAGGTTTTCACTTACTATTCTAAGGAAAAATGTAATTTCTAAAAAATTAGGCATTATGAAATTAAAATCTCTCATTTAAAAAAATATGCCTAAGAAATGACCAATAGTCTATGGCATTCCCTTCCCTTTCCCTTCCTGTATTCTTACATTTGAATAAGAGATGAAATAAAGTCTACAATTTAGCTAGGACTATGTTGAGAGTCTTTTCTATTCTTGAATCTTTGGGATTGTTGCTTTCCAAAACTAACATTTTAATAATTGCACATGTTTTAATTAGGGAAAAGCTATCTCTGAATGAGTAAATAGCATGAATGTTAAAAAGCTCTTTGAAATATAACTTAATTAAATACAGTTACTAGAACAAGGCTAATGAAACATAGGCTACTGGTGTTTCCCAAGCAATTATATATTATTTGGATGGAATGGAGTGTGTCTAAGATGTCTGAAATTATTCTATTTATTTCTTCTGCAGTAGCCTTCCTTTCCCTGTACTCTTAGCAATACTATTTTCCTAGACTGGTGGTACAAACTAAAACTGTATTCTAGGCCCCATAAAAACTGTGTGGTTTCTACTTTAGTTAAATACAAATGGATGCCATTTTATTATATTAATGAAAGACAGCAGCAGTTGATCTCTTGCAGTTAATTAATGCCATCATTAATTATTATATTATATTTGGTGGGAGTAAAGTGGTTGATTTACGTTAGACTGGGATGTTTCTCTTGTGAGCATCTAGCTCCAGCCTCAGAAACACACTTACTATTTTTCAGATAGATGAATATACTTCGACTTGACCTTTAAAGACAAAAAGAAAAATAATGATGCGGAGGATTCTTCTTCTTCCAGTTGTGCATGTTTCTTCAGAAGTATGTCTTAAAGCTTTCCGATAATGAAAAGAACAACAAAAAGAGCAGCTTTTCTTGGTTTTCCGAATAAAGCCATGTCTCTTTAAGTTCGGTTGAATATTCACATGAGAAGCAAACTAAACAAAAGCTCGCTGAGAAAAACAAAAAAAGGTAGACAAACCCAGCTGTTAGGTCTTAGGAGATCTAAAGCAAAACAGTTAGTGAAAACATCGAGACCTAAAGGTGGAAAGATTCCAGAGACCGTATTTGTCAACCAACTCATTTTACAGAGCAGGGACCAAAGCCTGGGGAAGCCGCGTTGCTCACTAGTCAGCGCTTAAAGCATTTGTTGCCTCAGCCCCACGCTTGGCAAATCCTGTAAATGCTCACTGTGTGCCTCTGAGCTGACGCTGTGGGCTCCCCAGGGCCTGAGAGTGTGTGTGCACACGCAGGCACGCAGTCCTATTAGCTTCCTTCTCCCAGCATCGGCTAATCTTGGGTTGGCTGGCTTTCTCTGGTGGCCAGAACGGGCAGCAGTGAAGGTCCTCCCCAGTGACTCCTGGAGTGGAACCGGTAGATGTGCCCAGGCTCCTTTTCCTTTTAGCAACAGTTTTCAGAAGCCCTACAAGTGCAGTCTCCCAGGGCTGCCCAGGGAAACTGAGGCCTGGTCTCTCCTCGCTCTTTTAATGCACCTTGGATCCAACTCCCCTGCCTCAGCGTCACTTCTCTCCTCTCCTTTTGGTGTTTCCTGGGATCACCTCCTGAATCAATTACCCGTGCTCAAATCTCAGCCCCAGTGTCGGTTTCCGGGTGTGACAAATCAGTCATTGGGGGTGACGGCGGGCCTACAGCCAGGAGTCGGGACAGAGATGACTGGACAGGCTCTCATGGTGCTCAGACAGGTGAACAGGAAACGCAGGGGTGGTGAGTGCACAGACCTCCAGAGTCGAGGACGGAGATGACTGGACAGCTCTCATGGTGCTCAGACTGGTCGTGAAACCCAGGGTGGTGAGTGCGCAGACCGGAGCAGGCAGCGCAGCCGGTGGTTGACTCGGACATTCACTTATTTAATTCCTCATGATGAACCAGTGATAAGTAACTGTTTTTCTCTCTGATTTTATAGAGGAGGAAATATCAGATGGGGAGGGCAGAGAGAGAGAGAGAGAGAGAGAGATATGACTTTGATTTGAAGCAGAAAAACTGAGGAATTTCCTACAGCAAGGAACGTTTCCCCATGTACCCGAGGGTTAGAAAGGCTCGTTCCACAACCCAGCAGAAAGTGTAGTGAATTTCCCCCACACGGCTCCCTCCTTCTCCCACCGTGTTTGCTTCACAGTGAGAGGAGCCAGGACACATGTTCGTGTATGTGTGTCACTCTCAGCTCTGTCCATTAGTCTGTCTTTTATTCTTTCTTCTCGACTCAGGAAATTTTCAATAGTCCTTTTGTAATGGGAGGCTCATTCTTTGTTCCTGAATTCCTAAAGATAGAACTTGCTAGCTTTGTCTTTATATCCACTTCAGAAATTCATAATCTTTTTTTCTACTTTAACAAGTCTGGTTTTTACGACTATTGCCTGAGAGGGACTTAGACTTAATCCAGGCATGCCTTACGGATTAGAGATTCTGTCGGTTTGTTCTTGTGTTGAATTTCTATGTAACCTGGAACAGGTGTGTTCACCTATTATCTGTAATGATCTCCCTTCATAAGTGTGAGTCGTATGTCAGGTGGATGTTTAAACTTGGGGACTTACTGTGGTCACCTGTTAGTAAGTGCAAGTTGTACATAAGTTGGATGATTGTAACTTGGGACCTGCCGGTATGATATGCAAACGAAACAATGATGTATTTGTTCTAGCTGGTATCCATTTTCACCTAGAGTGCTCAAACTTATTGTTTTTATAGTGAGGAGTTGGGAGGGAGGAGAAAAAGGGGTGGGGAATCTAAAGAGCAACATGATACAAGTTTTATGAAATTTTTCTCAATACATTTTCAAAAGGATCAGACCTATTAAATGTCGAATGGATTTTGTAGGCTTTAAATTGCATATGGAAGTCTCCTCTTAGGCATGGTTTCACTTTCCATGGGTTTCGTTACAGTCAGCTGAGGTCCAAAAATATTAAGCAGAATATTCCAGAAATAAGTAATGTATAAGTTTTAAATTGCATATTGTTCTGAGTAGTGTGGGGAAATCTCCGTCATCCTCATCACTCTTGCCTAGCATTTGAGTTATCCCTTTGTTCAGTGGATCCAGCCTGCCACACATTTGTGGTAGATTTTCAATATTAATTCTGCTTGATCCCTTTGTTTTGAACAACAACAAAATAAATGATGCCATCAGCTGGACAGGATATGAATAAAGAACTATTCAGAGGCCACAGCTATTCAGGAAGGCCGGTCCCAAAGCTCTATCAGATACCACCCTAAGTCATGTGGCCTCCTTATTAAATATAATTGATTAAAATACGAGTTGCTTGTGGTGACAATTACTATGGAGCTGAAAGTTAGTAGGCTAACTTAAAGTTAGCAGCTAACAGATAAACAGCAGAGGCGGTTTATCTTTATGGGGTGGGGAAAGTGGGATATAGCTATTGACAAAGAAAAGCAACAGAGTTTTGAGATAGAAATAGTAAGAACTGGGGAGAAATATGTAGTGCTATGAAACCTAAGGAGCCATGATGTGGGGGAATAAAAGCTCAGAACTTATTTTGAAAAAACATAAAAAAGCAATAATGGTCCCTGCCCCTTAGTCACTGAGTATACATCTCCCATTTCAGGTCCACTTCCGCGGGATTCCAGTGCTTCTGTTCAAGGAACCCTTCTCCTTATTGTACTTAATGGCTTCAAAGCATAAGAATAGTGATAGTGGCCTACTGTAATTGTTCTATTGTGTTAGTTACTGTTGATCCATGACTATGCCCAAATATGTAAACTAAACTTTCATAGTTATGTTTATATAGAAAAAAAACATAGTATATGTAGGGAACAGTAGTTTCTGTAGTTTTAGGTATCCACTAAGGGTCTTGGGACAAATTCCCTGCAGATGAGCAAGGATTACAATAATAGACGCCTATCTCATGATAATTGTATAATACAGGTCACTTTTCGTTCTCCTTTCCTTGCCTTCCTATGTAGCCCACAGTCTAATAAAAGGTGAATTAAATTGGTGTAGTGATTACCAAACTAATGTTTTCGTTTTTTTTTTTTTTTTTTTTTTTTTTTTATATAAAGATTAACACAATAAAACCCATTAAATATTGCCATGGTGTAAAAAAACACAAACCCACCAACCAAAAAAAGGCTTATGTGAGAGACATGCCAAACCCACCCCACT
>CAUYON010072355.1:0-34997 GCA_963573935.1 Arctocebus calabarensis | reverse complement strand
GGGCTCAAGCGAATCTCTTGCCTCCGCCTCCCAAGTAGCTGGGATTACAGGCGCCCGCCCCAACACCTGGCCATTTTTTGGTTGCAGCCATCATTGTTGTTTGGCGGGCCCGGGCTGGATTCGAACCCGCCAGCTCAGGTGTACGTGGCTGGCGCCTTAGCCCATTGAGCCACAGGCACCGAGCCTGAATGGTCATTTTAGACATGAAGAGAGGTAGAGTGTGGAAGGCCTCAGGCACTTCTTATCCCACAACTCTCATGGGGCAAGGAGTGGGAGCAGCCTATGACTCTACCATAGGACCCTAGCAGATACCACCCAGCCCAACAATGCCCAGCTCAGGGGTGGGTCAGTTCTATCCTAAGGCCTCATCTGGATAGGAGCAGGGGTCTTATGAGAGGGGAATTCTCCACTTGGGAGGGGAATGACTCCAGGCAGACTTGGAAATAGAGGCCTCAGGAGGTAGAAGGCTTCAGAAGTAGCAGGTACTGTGGGGGGCTGCAGGAGGAGAGGTGTCCCTGGGCCTTCCAGAGACCCAAAGTGAGTCCCAAGTGCTGCAGGACTAAGGGTGTAAGTGGCCAGGGCCCCAGCTGCACATTGATCCCCACCCCCCGTGACCCAGGCAGATCTTGTAACCCCATAGTCCTGCTACCTGGGCTTGGGTCATAAGACTAACAGAGGGTGACCTGCCTGGAATCACAGATAGGCCCTTAGCAGAGCGGGGGTTTGTATTAGGGTCCTTCTGACTCTAAAAAAGCATGGTGCCACCGAGGCAGGAAGGGGTAGTGGACTGAACTGTGACCCTGAGGGCCCGTCTCCAGTCTGGGAAGCTCTATACTCTACCCATCTCGCTAGACTGTTATATTTCTCTGGCAGGTGACCAGCAAACACCTGCTTGACCACACCCTCCCATCTCTGACCTGCACAGGGGACCCCCGCTGTGGGGGGCCAGGCCTCTTCTGGAGCAGGGCACAGCTGAAGGGCTGCCTGGGCGGCCGAGTGCCAGCTGCAGCTGTGTGCCTCTCTGATGTGCATTTTCACCTTGGTCCACCAGCACACTGAGTGTATGTGGGGTTCAGTGTTCCCTGGCTCAGGCCAGGCAGTGTTGGCTGCAGCAGACATGTGTCAGGGAGTGTGGAGGCAGCCCCCAGGCCAGGCCAAGTGTGGACAACACTTTCAGGAGTGGGGGTGTGAGGCAGGGGAGGTGGCAGCCAGCTGGGACTAGCCATCTGAAGGTTATTATTATTTTTTAATGATGGGGGGAACTTGAGCCTATTTCAAGGCACTGGGAAGAAGACAGTGACAAGAGACAGGAAAGCAGGGAAAGCAGGAGGGAGGAAAAAATAATTGGGGTGGGGAGAGAGCAATGCAGGTCCAGGGAGGCAACCAGCAAGTCCAGCCACTGGGAAGCTTCGTCAACAAGGAGTGAGCCACCTACACCTGGGAGTAAGCAAAGGGGAAGATACCTGGGCGTGGAGGAGTCTCCAGCCACCTCCATGGACAGTAGGAGGCCAGGGCCTGGGAAACAGGAGGCATGGGCAACGTCCACAGCAGTCCCAGGAATGTGGCTGTGCAGGGTGACACTGCAGCCAGATGTCAGGGGCAGAGGCTAGTTAGGGCAGCTGCAGGGGGCTCCCCATAGAAGTGGTGGGCAGCAAAGTAGGCAGGTGGCAGCAGGGGCCAGGGCCAAAGGCCCTGGGCTGGGCTACTCTGTGGGGGGTGTCACTGAATCACTCAAGTGCAGGCAGTTGAGAGCTTTCCAGCTCTGCCCCAGCAGCCCAGCACGGAATCCCCCTGGCAGGTGAGGGCAGGGGGAAGTGGAGGAGGTGGGACAGGGCAGGGACTATGGAGGGCCAGCTGGTGGGGTGCCCACAGAGAGAGCAGCCACCCCTGCCCAGCACTAAAGAGCGCCATTCCATGGAAGCCTGGACAGGGGAAGACGAGGAACAAGTGTGAGGGGTGAGGACAGGCCTCAGGGGGAGGCTGGCCCCCTGCACAGGGCCTGACTGCCATCAGATAAGTGGGGACCAAGCAACTGAAAGGCTGCCTCCTGGGCTCCTATGAAAGGCCCACAGCACCGAGGTGGTGACACTGTTGAGGAGGACTCACTCCACTGGTCCTAATCCCATTACCAAATATAGAGCACTCAATCTTGGAGGAGGGCTCTGACAGCTTTACTGGCATTATCTCATTTCACCCTTATGACCCCTCCAGGGTGGGCACTCTGATGCCTGGGGAACAGAGGCACAGAGAGGCAAAGTCACATGCTCACAGTCACATTGTGCGCGTGAGGCAGGCCCAGAGTTCTTGCTCACAGACTGGATCTCCCTTACACTTGGTTTCAGATGGATAGTCAGAGGTTCCAGGGCCACTCTGCCCCCACCCCGACCCCCCCTGCCTATTGTGACCTTGTGACCTGTGTGGTGCTGCAGAGGGGAGGAGGACACTGTGCCTCGGTCCCTTGTCCCAGCGATGTGTTAAATAGCTTGATGGGGCCAGCGCAGTGTCTTACATCTGTAATCCATTACTTGGGAGGTTGGGATAGGAGGATCGCTTGAGCACAAGAGTCTAAGGTGGCTGTGAGCTTTGACAATGCCATGGCACTCTACCCAGGGCAACAGAGTGAGATTCTGTCTCAAAAAAAAAAAAAAAATGCTTGAGAGGATCCTCCCCTAAGCCCCAGCTCCATCATAGCAGTGTAGGACACAGGGGTAGGTATGGGACTTTGCTTTTGCAGGCTGCCTGGGCCCCCTGACAGTTGGTTCTTAGAAGTCTATGCCCACTGGGCTTTAGCATCTCAGCTCAGGGTGTGGGAGGAGGCAATGGGCTCTAGGGAGGATGGAGCTAGAAGGTGCCAGGTGAGTGTGGGGTGGCCCTGACAGGGCAAAGGGCAAGTCCCCAGGGCAAGGTGGGTGAGCATGTCTTGCCATCGCCTCAGGAGTGCCTTACCACCCCACAGAGGCTCAAGAGCCTGCAGAGTCATGTCTCAGTCATGCTCTGAGACTTAGGGCATATCTGGCCTACACTGTAGCAGCAGAAAGCCAAGGGGCTCCTTGCTGCCTGCCTGTCCTCTGGAACCCCACATCCCCACCCTGCAGGGCTGGCCTCTTACCATGTCTATGGCCACCTTCATGGCCTCCTGCAGCCCAAAGAGCTTCCCGGCCACCAGGTAGACCCCGCCGGTCCACACAGCGCAGGCCTCATGCACCCAGTGCTCCTGGGTGTCCCCACCAGGCTCCGCCGGGGCCTCCTTGCTGCACTCATGCTTGCGGCTCTTGTCGGCTGGGGCTACCTCCTCACCCCCGTCCCCCCGACTGTCACAGCAGTAACAACTCTGCAGCCTCCGGGATAGGCCCCGGGCACTGGTGCGCAGGGAGCCCTGCTTGGCTGGGTCGGCTGGGCCGTCAGGCCTCGAGGGTTTCCCACTGGCAGCAGCAGCTGCACACTCGAGGCCTTTGAGTGTTCTCTCTAGGGGCAGGGAGGCCTCCTCATAGGTGCCTTCTGGTCGCACCTTCTCCTTGAGTTTTGGCTTCTTTTTGGGGAGGCAGTGTTCAGGATAGTAGGGACCACAAAGGTCCCCGAGGTCCTTGAAGTTGGCCGGGTTTTGGCAGAGGCAGCAAACAAGGCAAGAGGTACTCAGGGCCTTGGAAACCACAGGCCCCAGGTGCATTGTGGAGGAAAGGGGTAGGGAGGGCCGTGGCTGCATGATGGAGCCTCCAGGGAGTGTGGCCAGGGAGGCCCCGGCTGAGTCCAGGGAGAACGAGGATGAGGAAGAGGTGGAGGAGGCAGAGAAGGCAGGCTTCCTGTGGGGCTTAGGCTCGTCCCCAGGGGAATTGACAACAGTGCATACAGTGGTGAATGCGTCTCGCTTCTCCACCCGCACAAAGGGAGAGAAGGCTGGGGTCCGACTGTCTGCCCTCAGCCGCTTGCAAGAGGAAATGTACTTGAGGCGGATTTCAGGTTCTGTGGGATCCAGAGGCAGCACCTGCTGTTGCCGGCGCCGCTTGGTACGTGCCTTGCAGGGTGAAGAGGTGGTGTTCTTGGCACGGCCCCGAGTGAGGCGCTTCCGCTTGGAATAACTACTATAGTTGGTGTGGCCTGGCTGCTTCTGTGCCCTTGTCTGGGGCTGGCAGGGCCGGCCGTTGGAGGACTGGGAGGCCAGGCCCAGCTCCTCCATCTTTGGCTTCTTGCCTCCTCCACCAGAGTTGTCCTCACTGACCCCCTGCGTGCTATTGGCCCTGTCTTGGGGAGTCAGGACCAAAGATGGGCCAAGATAGGGCCGCTTCTCCAATTGGCCTTTGCAGAGTCCAAGGGCTCCAGTCTGGCCTTTCCGGCTTCTCTTCTTAGGTGCCAGGGCAGTCCCTGCAGGCAGCAGTGCCTCCGAGGATGTGAAGACCTCAATTTTGAAACAGTCAGTCGAGGACAGTTTCTTACTGTTCATTAGTTTGCCTTTTAAGGACCTATTGGCCGGATTCCTGCTTAACGGGTCGGCCCCTGAAGTTGCTGGGAGCTTCTGCCCAGTGCCCATGTTTAAAAGACCTTCTTCTGCCCCCACTGGGCTGCCCCCTGCACTCTTGAGCCCACAGTCCTTCTCATGGAGGGACGGGCTCAGAGAATTACCAGGGGAGGTCCCAGGCGCCTTGCATGCAAACTTCTTCAGGCTGGGTGAGGTGATCTTCTGTACGATGGCTTCCAGCTTCAGGCCCCGTCCTTTCCGCGGAGGCAGGACCTTAGTCTTCATGGCCCCCTGGAAGGCTGCCCGAGAAGTGAGCTTGATGCAGGTGTTGGGGGTCTCTGGGGCTGGGGGCTTCGCAGTGGGCTCGCTGCTGCCCTTGGTGGGCTTAGCTTTCTTGGGAGAAGACATCCTCTTGAAGAGGGTGGGGGAGCCTTCATGCCTCTCCTCCTTCCCCTCACCGCCATTGCCACTGTTGTTGCTGCTGCTGCGGCTCCGTAAGACCAGGTTCCGCTTCTTGGTGGGGATGGGCGCCATGAAGGCTGACTTCCTTTTCAGAGCATGGAGGGGCCGGTCAGAAAGCTTGCCACCTGCGCCGGGCTTGGGGACCCTCACCCGCTGGCTCACCCTGCCTTCCTTCTGGGGGCTGCTGGAGATCTTGAACGTGGCAGCCAGGTGGTTGTTGGCAAGGAGCTTCTTGGTGGCCCGGCAATTGGGAAGCCGGCTCTCTGAGGGCCTCCGGCGCTTGGAGTAAAAGACCTCCTGGGGTTTGGTGCGGGACCGAAGAATCATGGAGCGCTGGTCCTTGCCATGCACGTTGGGTGAGTCCATGTCCTTGGTCTTGGAGCCCATAGGGCTGCTTTCAGAGGCTACGGGTAGGGCGGCCGGGTTGCTGGGGCTGGATGCAGCCTTGGGTGAAGGCTTCCCTACACGCTTGCCTGACTTGAAGGCGGCTCGCTGCTTACCCCCCATTTTGTCTGGGGGTGCTGGGGTGGTGGTTAGTCCTGGAGGCCCAGGTGTACGAGGCTCACTCAGGGCTGTGAGGGAGCGGGTGCACATCCGAGGGAGCCCTTCTGAGGCCCCCCGGCTTGGGGCCCCAACTCCTTCCATCTGTCCCTGTGGGGGGCCTGCGCAGGATTCAGGGAGCAAGAGGTCTTTGGGCAGTGCGGGTGCCCTGCATGGGGAGTCCTCGGCCTCAGGAAGCCCCCGGTGCACCCGCCGGCTCCTCAGGCTTTTGCCCCGAGGCACAGGCTCTTTCTTAGCAATGGGTGCCTCAGGCACAGCAGGCTTGCCCAGCTTCGGGGCCAGAGAGGTGTCAGAGGTGGAGGAATCCCCTGGGGCCCGCTCTCCATCCTGCCCATCTTCACCTGGCTTCATGTGGGACAGAGAGGACTCAAACCAGCTCTGGACCTTCGACTCAGTGCCCACAGTAGGACCCAGCAAGATGACGGACTCCCCAGAGAGGTGGCACGGGGAGCCCCAGCCAGCCTTGGAGTCCAGCACCTCCTCCACTTCCTCCTTGGTGCAGATGAGCGGGGCCTTTGGCGACAGTGGGTCCTGCATGCTGGGCCTCTGCTCTGGGCTGCCCAGGAGCTCACACAGGGAAGAGTACTCCTCCTCGGCCTCTAGGTCCTCCTTTCTGCCAGTGGGCGGCAGCAGTGGGAGGTCCCCAAAGTCGGTGGCAGAGCAGCAGTGCCGGCTGTCCTCCAGCCACCGGTCCTTGCTCACCTCAGGGCACTGCAGCAGCCCGCCTGACTCCTCCTTCACCCCACCTGCCTCCTCCTGCTTGAAGTCCCCAGACAATGCGGCCACCTTCTCCCCAGGGCCCTCCTCCTCCTGGAAGTCCAGGCAGGCAGAGGCCTCGTGGTCATCTCCTTTGCCAACACCATCTGAAGCCTTCCCGCCCTGCTCCAGGCCCTTGGTGAGCTCACTGGGATGCAATCCCCACCGGGGACAAGCATCCCCCAGGTTCTCCTCTGGCCAGGCAAAGGGGTTGGCACCGTCTGCTGAGCTGGTGGCAGTTGTGTCTGGGAAGCAGTCAAAAGCGGCTGTGGTGGGCTCTGGAGCAGCAGCACGAAGGGCGGGCTTGGTACCAAAGGAGAGTGGGCCAGTTGTCTTCTTGGGGTTGGGGGTGGCAAAGGCCACAGAAGGGTCTTCAAACAGCCCTGGGCTGAAGTCCTTGGCGTTGCCACTCTTGTCTAGCTGCAAGGAGTCAGGTAGGGCCTCTGGCTCTCCAGGCCTTGGCCACGAACTCTTGGCCACAGTGTCCAGGCAGGCACTGTGGTTCTCCAGTGGAAAGGGCTGCTTGCTGGCATCCTTGGTGAGGCCAGACGCCTCGGCCCAGGCCTTGTCAGCCTTCTCACCAATGGCTTCCTGCAGCCCCAAGATCTCGGAGGCCAGGTCCTCCTGGGCCAGAGCGCTGAGCAGCAGCCGTGGGCAGTCCCGCTCGCCTGCCACAAACTTGGAGAAGCTGTCGAGTGGCAGACTACCGTGCAGGCTCTGGAAAGAGTCATCGGATTTTGTGGACATGTCATCAGGAGAGGTCACAGAGCAGGTGGACACAGACTCGGGCTTGGCCTTGGAGTTGCTATTGACCCTGGCGGGGCTGCCGCGGGCCTGGCTGCAGTAGAGGAAGCTGCGCTCTAGCGGGTCCTCCGAGCCGCTCAGGTAGTCGGCCTCCTGAGGCTCTGCCTGCGTGGACTGTGGTGTGCTGCTCAGAGGCTCCGACAGCGGCGTGCCTGCTGGCTCGGCAGAGTAGCCACTGCCTTCCGGGCTGCAGTGCTGGCTTTTGTGCTGCTCTGGCGTCCTGGACACAAGGTTCTTGACACTTTTCTTCTGTGGCACGGCAGCCTTGGAGAGTAGCAGCTGCTGAACGGTGTTGGAGATGTTCTCCACCTGTGACGTCAGTGCTGTGAGGCTCTGCAGGCTCAGGTCTGACAGTAGGTTCTCGGGCAGCTTGTCCTTCTGAAGGGCCTTGCAGTTGCCGGCCTGGGTATCCACGGAGCTGGTGGCATCTGTCGGGGAGGGGTTGAGCAGGGGCATGAAGTGGCTGTGGTCAGCAATCCCGGCGGGGAAGGCTCCTGTGCTGAGTGGCTGCTGGCTGTAGGGAAAGTTCTCCAGGTTTGGCATCAGTGGCGATGGTGTGGAGCTGTAGGAAGGAGAGCGGCCCACGGAACGTGCAGGCGAGTGGCTGGAGCCAGGGCTGAACGTCTGATAGTACTGTTCCGGGGTCCTGACGGCAGCATCTGGGGGGCAGTAGCCCTGGCCTTGCTGTCCGTAGTGCTGATACTTGGTGAGGTTCTGGTAATGCAGGGTTTCTTGGGCATGGTGCCGGCTCTGAAGGGCCTGCTGCTGCTGCTGGTCATAGCTGAGTCGGCCTGGCTGATAGGTGTGAAGGTTCTGGACCCGCTGCCCAGGGGCCAGGCTAGCATTGGCTGTCAGTGTCCTGTCGTGGGGCTGGGCAGATGGCGCTGTGCAGCTCTTATACGAGTGGGCCCCCTGCCCTCCACCCTGGCCAGATGAGGAGTAGGTAGAGGAGGCAGGGAAGGACTGGGAGTGCTGAGGGAAGTGGCCACCTTGGGGAAAGGGCAGAGGGGAAGCAATATCATTCTGCAGTTTCTGTCTCTGGAGTTTGGGGTATGCCAGGGGTTGCTGGGGCTGTGGCAGCTGCTGTGGTGGTGGAGGGGGTGGCTGCTGGACGTGCAAGGAGTGAGTCCGGAAGGGCACCTGGGCGCCCTGCTCTGGGTACTGCCTGCTGGGGGGCACTGCTGTCTTTTTCATCAAGTTCTCATCATATTTGCCCACCCCCGCTGGCAGGGGCTGCGGCTGTGGGGGTGGTGGCTGTGGGGCTCCCCAAGCCTGTAGGCTGTCCTCCCCCGAGTAGCGGCCTGCATAGGGGCCACTGTCCTGCACGCTATAGCCGGGGAAAGCCGGCCTCCCCTGCAAGGCCTGCTGTGCATTCAGGGCCTTGCTGCCTCGATGGTACTTCTCAGCCACCACGGCTGCAGTGCTGGAGGGTGTGCCGGCACCACCACCCTCGTAGCCTGGGTAAGGCTGGGGATTGTAATAGTCCTTGGCAAGCAGCCGCTGCCGGTCACAGCTCAGCCCAGCCTGACTAGGCTGCCTGTAATTCTCCAGGCGTGATGTTTCCTGTGAGGTCTGCTGGTAGTTCTGTTGTTTGCCATGGAAACCACACCTTTCTCGAAAGGACTGCATGACTTGGCCTGGTTATCTGTGAAGAGAAAAAGGGAGGGTGAGCAGGGAGGGGGCAGATGGAGAGCAATTCAGATGGGCCACTTCCTTTTGCCTCTGAAAGCACCCTCCCATCACCTCCCACCGCCCCCACATGCAGGTCTGAGCATTCCCCTTCCTTGAGCCCCCAGATGGCTGTGAACATACCAACAACTTCTGTGTCAGGGAGCTGTGCTCTGTCATTTGTGCTCCCAAACCACCAGCAGCTGAGCCTCGCCAAGGACAGCCACTGACACAGGAGATACAAAACTGGCTGCCCAGCACCAGGTCATCAGGGAGCTGCCACCTGATCTTCTTCCCTGGCAGTGCCCCCCCTCTATCTCATAACCCCCACTCCCAGCCCTTCCTGACAGCTCAAAATCATTTAGCAGAGCAATTCCCGCTCCCCTATCCCCTGAGGACTGCTAGATCCTGTAATCCAGTCCCTGTGCGGCGGCATTCAAGCGTGACCCAGCCATGTTGGGGACTGGGGAGGGTCTGCCCTGCCCTTGGGGAGGCCTGTTGAGAGCCCACACACAGAGGCGTGCGCGCGCGCGCACACACACACGTGCCTGCACTCATATGCACACACACCTCCTCTACCACAGCCATGCCATCTGGAATCTGTCTGTTCCTTCTAGCAGACATCGATTAGAGGCTGCCAAGCCACTATAGACATAAAACGTCCCCTCCTCCAACTCCTGGGAACACAGGATGGCAGCACCTGCCTCTTGTTTTTGATATCATAGGTGCATAAACAGATTACGTGGCCTGAAGTGAGGGTATGCATACTGATTTGCCACAGAGCCGCAGTCCCAAGGCCATGGGAGAGCGCACCAGCTGAGCCCCTCCCATACTGGGGTGACGCAGGATTATCTCTCCTGGCTGGGTTTCTCCCCACCTCCCCAGGTCAGGACCAAGAGTCCATCTGGTTAAGATTTTAGGGACTGGGGCCAAGGCAGGGTCTAATCTGCACCACAGCAACACCTTGGGTCAGGAAATGACCTAGGGTGGCCTGGTGGGACCTTTCATGGCAGAGTAACTGGATTTACAACACAGGCTGGCCCTTGGCATCTGCGCGAGCCTGGTCACCCCAGAAGACCCTCAAAGGTGCAATGACAGAGAGAGGAGTGCCCCAAGCTTTGCAGCACATTGGGGGTAAATCCTCTCAATGTGAGGATTTACCCAGAACCATGCTAGCCCAGAGATAGGAAGAGCGGGCTCAGCCCTCCCTGCACTGCCCAGCTCCCAAGAGGGGACAGGAGATTTTCCAGTTCTTGTTCCCAAATGTAGAAAGAGGCAGGGGTGGCCTGCCAGGGCTACAAAGATTCCCAGATTATGTGAGGAGTGAAGAAGGAATAAGGGGGGTGCAGGGAAGCCACACAGGTGTGAAAAGAGACAGGGGGGAAGAAGGGGATATGAGGAGTAAGGGGAGGGGCAGGTGGCCACTCCCTTCTCTTTCTCGGCCTAGACCCACCACAGACACCTTCCTCATTCAGTGTCTGGGGACTGAGCCAGGGAGGAGGACAGAAGAGGGCAAGCCCAGGGCAGCTGGGCAGCCTCAGGAGCCAGTCATCACAAACTATCACCTGCCCAGAAACTTGAGCCAAAGGCCCTTCCCCTGCCCTTGGGATCAGCTTGACCCCGCCCAGGGAAGGAAGCCACCCAGCTGCCATTTAGGAGGCTGGCCAGCATTCCACACCCAGCCCCTGCACACTAGGCTTGTCACAGCCATCTCCCTTCCCTCCCTGGATTGGTTATAGGCATCCCTCAGAGGAGAAGCACGCCTGCCCTCCTGACCCACTTCAGTCCCCTCTAGTGGCTTAGGAACAACATCACAGGAGACACTTGCTATGATACTGACCAGCAGCAGCTCCTGGATGGGTGAGCAGCCCTGCACCTGCTGCCCCCACTTCTGCAGATAAGGGCACTAGCCAGACGGCCACACGCCTGCCCAGGTGGAGACCCCTCTGCCCGAGGGCCCTGGTTGCCCCCACCCATTCCCTGCCAGTCTGGGCATGTTTATGAGCCCAGAATCTGCAAACCCAGGACCACTCTGAAGGCTGTGCCTCGTATATCTGCACAAATTACATTTCTGCTTTTATTAGTCCCAGATCACTCTCATTTCCTGCTGAGTGTCCTGTGGATATCATTAACATTTCTACAGCTTTTTTATTTTTTCACATTCTCCAAACTGCATTACCAGAAACATTATTTAAAGAGAGAGGAGAGAGAGAGAGGAAGAGGGAGGAGGGTGCTATCACCAGTGTCCCCTCCCTGCCTGCTCCCAGTTTAATCGGTCCAGCTGCTGTGTCTTTTAATTTAGCTGAGCCGCATAAAGGCAGGCTTTCCAACACACAGGAGCAGCTGGATGCGGTGAGAGCATCTATCTCTAAGAAAAGACAGTTCAATTAAAATACGAGAAGCCCAGTGCCTGATGGAGAAAGCAGGCAAAAATGCTCACCCCAGCGCCACCCTCCAACCCCAGCAGAGGGAGGGAAGCAGGAACAAAGGCACAGGCTGCTGCTCATAGCCACCAGGTCCTGCCAGAGAAAATGGGGCCTGCCTCTTTAAGAGCTGCCTCAGGCCCTCCTGGGCTCTGTTGTTATTAATTATTATGATTATGATTACTTTTCAAGAGCACCAGGAAAGGACATGGAGGGGGAGAGGAAGGCATCAGAAGAAGAGGGGACTGAAAAAGGTCCCCTTGCCAGAGGTCACCCCTGAACCTAAGTGGGAGAGTGACCAAAAGGGCAGGGTGTAAGTTTAGTCTCTGGCTTAGGCTGGATGGAGACGGGGTGGAGGAGGGCATCTCCTCTCACTGGACTCCCCGGGTCCAGCCCATTCTTGGGAAGGATCCTGCCCCTAGGATCCTTCATCACTGCTGCCCCCAACCCCTCTTCCCAGACATTGGTCAGACCTTATCTCTAAAGTTCTTGCTGAAACCAGATGGCAGGTGGGAGGGAGGGAAGGAAGAAGAATCCTCTAAGCACCAAACACAGGGACACTTGAGCCTTAGAGCCACCTGGCCAAGGGAGTCTTCTGCACCCCAGCATGAGAGAAGTGTGAGCTCAGCCCATTGCATCCAGTGTCCCAGGACTTTCCTGACCCCACCCTCCAAACATCTGCACTACCATAAAATAGGAAGGGAGGCAGGGAGGCAAAGGCTGGGGGTTCCAGGAGACCCCCTCTAGTCTGAGCCCAGCAGCTAGACCCAGGGCATAGTCCTTCTTTCAGGCAAAGTCTCCTCATCCCTGTTTTGCCCCTCTTACAGAAGAAAGTGAGGCTCAGAGGAGCAAGAGACCTGCTGAAGACCCCAGGGCAGAGCCTGCCCACACCCAAGTTCCTTAGCTGGATGCTGAACAGCATTGACCAGACCAAGGGGGGACAACATGCCAAGAATCCCCATTTTGGAAGCAGGTACCCTGGGGCAGGCCAGGAAGACAGAAGTACCCGGGGTGATCCACACAGGCCCCACTTCTATCCTTATCCTCATTTTTTAAGCAGCCAGACCCACCTTGGGTAGGTCCACCCATAGGTCATGACAGGCACTAGCCAACTGCTATCATCACGGCAACTACTGTTCCCTGGGCAGCCACAAAGGGGAGGTCACTGAGCCCAAAGTCTCTCCAGATGCCAGGGTTGGGCCCCAGTCAGGGAAATGGACACATGCGGCCAGAGCTGCTGCAGCGCCCTGGGCCCAAAGGGAGCCCAGCTGGGAGGCACTGGCTGGGAGTTTTCCTCAGAGAGAAGGACACAAGGAGGGGAGACGGAGGAGAGGAAGAGAGAGAAATGGAGGGGGAATGTTTTGCTCCTGGCAGTGGCTGCAGCTCTGAGGCCCACGGTGCCTCCCTGCTACTTACCTAAGGTTGTTTTATCACCCTGTTTCCAGATTTGTAGCTGCAGGGAAAAAAATTAAAAACCCAACTCACTCAAGGCCTGGGAAACTGGGGAACAAAGGGGAATGTACCAGGTCTCAGGAGCCTGGGGAAGGGGCAGAGGGGATGCTTACAAGAAGTGGAGAAGGTGGAACCACCTCTGGCCTCCCCATCTGCTGTGGGTGATGAATAAAGATATGAGACCCTGATTAAAATGCTAAACCAGCTAGATTCTCTCCTGCCCTGTGGGGTCCATTCTGTGTCCTCAGGGCCTGGCTTGAATGGGAGGAAGGGATGAGTCTCCAAGGGATCCACAGCACAGGCCTCTGGGGCAGGTTAGTATCCATGGGACAGCAGAGAGGAAGGAGCTGAGCAGGAGCATGTCAGGAGAGGCTTGCTTGGGAAGCAGAGGGGACCGCCTTGGGGCGTAAGGGACCCCAGAGGACAAGACAGCCCCTACCCCAAAACACAGCCTTTCTAGAAAAGCCTCTTTCTAAAAAAGTTAACCGCCCCTTGGCTCAGCGCCCATAGCTCAGTGGCTAGGGCGCCAGCCACATACACCAAGGCTGACGGGTTCAAACCTGGCCCAGGCCTGCTAAACAACAATGACAACTTCAACAACAACAAAATAGCCAAGCGTTGTGGCAGCGCCTGTAGTCCCAGCTACTTGAGAGGCTGAGGCAAGAGAATCGCTTAAGCCCAAGAGTTTGAGGTTGTTGTGAGCTGTGATGCCACGGGTGACATAGTGAGACTCTGGCTAAGAAAAAAAAAAAAGTTAACCTCCCCCAGTAGGCAACATGTGGGTATGCACCCTCCTCATTGGACAGCCCCACAGCGAGTCCAGTATACCCTTTACTTGAGGCTGTGAAGAGGCCAACGGGAAAGAAATAGGGGGCCCCAGCACCGGTTCCTGGTTGAGGCTAGGTACCCCTAGTGAGGCTGGGGGAGGGGCTCAGGACTCTTTGGAGAGTGTCTGAGTGGGAAGCAAAGGCTCTGGACTTTCTAGGCATTCGGGAACCCCCGCTTGAAGCCCACCAACGCTGTCTCCTCTAGGAACCCAGCAGTGATGGCAGCTGAGACCTACACTGAGACACCTGGATGAGACCCTCCCCATAAGGCCTAATCCACCAGGAGGACACTATAACCACCTGCTCCCCCCGGACACTGTGTATGTCCTGTGCTGTGAGTGGTTCCCTGATGCTAAGTTGTGTCCCCCTTTACCCCCACAGTGCCCATGCCTGGTATGCAGGTGTCCATGGCCTAGAGACCCTGGCCATAGTATAGGGCTGAGGGCAGACTTGTGAGGTGTGTGACGGCGAAAAGAAGTTTGGCACAGCTGCCAGCATTCAGGGCCCTTCTGCAGGAGGCTGTCAGGAACACAGTCCACCTTTTAGTACCTCTGTACTTCTCAGTCTCTTATGGACAATTTTTTTTTCCCAATCACTTTATTCACCACTGAACAAAAAGCATCACCACCTCTCTCTGTCTCTATCAAAATGAGGAAAAGAAGTAGGGGCACCTGGATGCAGATAGCTAAGAGGGCTGGGATGTGGTGGCCCAGGCAGCCCTGTGTGCCCCTTGCACCCTTCCCCTTGTTTCTTCTCCATAAAACTTACCTTCTTGCAGTAAACCTTGACTTGCTTTTATTATTGGTCACTACTCTTTCGAAGGTAAGTTCCATGACAGTAGGAGCTCTTGTTCTAAAGAGGAGAGACCAATCGGCCAGAACAATAAATATGTGTTGAATGAACAATTCAGAAAATGTTGCAGTAAGGTCATGAAAATTGTCCAGAACAACCAGTGAGATGGAGGTACACAGCATGCAGGGGTGGGGGCAGGGGGTGGCAGCCACAGCACTACTTTAATCATTTGACAAACAACACCTCCCTGAGGCCAGCAGGTGATGCTCCTGGGTGTAGGGTGCATGCAGCAGCCCCATCAGCTCCAGTACTCGGCTGCTGTGCAGGAAGGTGTGTCAGAGTTCATGAGGGTTTTACTTTAAAAAGCAGAAATCAATGGGAGGCCAAAGCGGGTGGATTGCCTGAGTTCACAGGTTCGAGACCAGCTTTAGCCAGAGTGAGACCTCATCTCTAAAAATAGTCCCAGATACTTGGGAGGCTGAGGCAAGAGAATCGCTTGAGCCTAAGAAATTTGAGATTGCTGTGAGCTGTGACGCCAGAGCACTCTACTGAGGGCCACAAAGTAAGACTCCATCTCAAAAAGAAAAAAAAAAGTTAACCAAGCAAAAAATTGTTTTTTTTAAGCACTCCAGAGTTCAACAGAACCTGTCCATGGCTGTACTTCATCATAAGCTCCTGGGTGTCAAACACTGATGTCACTGATGCAGATAGGTCTTTGCATGGGCGGTGGCCGGACTTTGGGTAAGGATGTGGGTACCTAGTGGGTGCTCGGTGGCACAAGGTAATTGGTCAATGTGAAGTAATGAGAGCAGGACAAGCATCCAGAATGTTCCTTGGCCCAAGGAGGAACTCTGGGACTAGCATAAAGCAGTTAAGCACTGGTGGAGCCCATTTCTGCTCACCTTTGGTGGTGGTGGTGGAGAAGCTGCATGGCCCCTGCTTTCCCAAGGCAGACAGACATACAGATGACTGCCATGGTGTTGCTGAGAATAAGTGATACCCAGGGGACCATGGAGGGTGGGGAGAGGAAGTGCTCAGGGGAGGCTTCACCATTTGAAGAGGGGGTGAAGTGGATGGAAGCTGCAGCCTGGGTGAGGCTGGAAGGCAGCAAAGAGCAGGTGGGAGCAACTGCATACTTCCCACCTCTGCTCAAATCTCTGGGTCTCATTCCTTTTCAGGTGCAGCCAGCAGCCAATGTCCTCTGTCCTCATGGTACCAATTCTTGGCAATCCTACAAAGTCACTCCTAACAGTCAGCTGTCTGCGTCACACCCCCTTAATGGCCACTGTCCTGGGTGCCTTTGGGTCCCACTAGTGTGAAGCCCAAAGGGAGAGGCTTCCACATGGTGTGGCCACAGCCCCTTCCTGGCCATGAAGACCAGCTGCTGAGAGCAGTGAGCCACTAGAAGCCACCTTCTGAAGAGCACATTCTAGGTCAAAGCTCCCCCTGGCTCTATAGGGGGATTAAAGGAAGCCCAGAGAGGGCCAGTGACTTATCCTGGGGACAGCGGACCCCTCTACAGTTCTGTGCCTCAGAGTGCCTGTCAGTCAAACAGGAAGGAGAGACAAAGTCTTCTGTGAAACCCCAACTTCCCGGAGGAGTCAGGGAATGTGGTGCCCTTCCCAACCTAGGCAGAGCCATCCCGGGCCTCCGTGCCTGGAACACCCCCGTGCTGCAGCCACCCTGACAGCCAGCGAGGCCCTGCAGACCAGCCCCTCCCAGCCCTGTTCCACCAGGGGGAGCCAGGGAATTTGCGCCCCTCCCTCCCCCAGCCCCCAGGGGAGGAAGCAGCCTGTCAGGACGCCACTGCGTGTCAAATCCTCTCTCTGCCTAATTGTGAGACGGCAGCGTTTAAAGAAACGCTTTTCTGGCCGCCTGCCACACCACAAACTGCTTGGTATAATTTTATTATTAAGGAGAGAGAAAAAGAAGGAGGGGGTTGGAAGGGAGAGCAAGCGAGAGGGAGAAAGGGGAGAGAGGAGGAAATTGCTTGGTCCAAGTCAGCTGGTGGAGTATTCTGCTCAATGTGAGAGCGGCCGGCATTCCAGTTGGCAAGCTGACTCCGTTAATTGCGCATTCAGTCTCTACTTAGGGTAATTGAAACGAAGCGGGGCGGCTCTGACAATTACGGTCTGCGACTAGGCCGTTAACTCTTTCCGCAGCCGCCCTCACCATCCCTAGGCGCTACGGCGCCCTTTCAGGTGGAGGAGGACTGCAGGGCGCCCCGGCGAGGGCCCACCCCCGGCCCGGCAAGGCGCCCCCGCGGTGGCACGCACTGCGGCAGGCTCCCGGCGTGCGACCAGCGCCAGCAGGGTTAACGCGGCGCGGCGAGGCCTGGAGCCCGACTAAGGCCAAGCCGGGGATGGGGGAGCCGCGCAGGGTATGGGGGAGTTGTTTGCGGCCTCTCCGCCCCTCTGCAACAGATGTTTCAGCTGTGTAAGACAAAGGCAGAGTGCCTGCTGCTGCCGGGAGAAAATCCGCAGGACTCCCTCAGGGGCAGGTAAAATTTCACCTTCTATTTGTGTTGCCCCCTCACCCCCGCCCGCCCCCGCCTTGTTTCCCCGCCTCTGCGCCAATCCGGAAAGCGCCACCAAAGACGCCGCGCCGCCTCCTCCGCAGCCCAACCCGCTGACCCCAGCAAGGTCACCACGACCTCCGGCTCCGCTAGCAGTTCGTCCGCCCGTCCTCCGCTGGCAAAGGGCGCCCCCCTCCCCCCGCGCCGGTCCCCTCCTGGGCGCCTCCGGACCGCGATCCACTGTCACTGAAAGTGCCGGGAGGGTGAAGAAGGGGGCGCTGCACTCATTACGCAACGGAAGCGGCCCTGGTCGCTCCCCTCCTCCCTCCGCCTGCGCGGGGACCCCGGGAGGCCGCGACACCCCTCCCCCCCCCGCCCCGATCATTCATCTCTCTGATTCCCTCTGTAGCCGCCCTCGGAAGTCAGCCGAGTGAAGCAGCTGTTCCTTGCACACTCCACTTGACCAAAGATGATGATAAATGAGGCCGGGGATGTGTCGGGGACGCGGCGGCTGCGGCGGAGGGGGGGCGCGCAGGGCGGGGCGTACGGCCCGCAGCCCCTTCCTCACGCCTCGGGAAGGGCGAGGACGCGAAGGACAGGTCGAAAGGCAAAATGAAAGGACCGCGCTCCCCTCCCAGCGCCCGGCGAGGCCCCGGTACCCAGCGGTGTGGAGGGACCGAGGGGAGAGGTGCGTCCAGATCGCCCGGCCAAAAATCAAGTCCTCTTCCCTGCGACCACCGCAGCCCCACCCCTTCTCAAAGCCCTGCTTCCCCTAAAGTCTGAGTCCCCGCTGCGCCCTCAGCTCCTCCACCCCAGTGCCTCAAACCTATTAACGGTCGTAAATAATAAATAATGGAGCGCTTCCCTCCAGCCGCTCAAGGCTGCGGGGGTGGGGGCGGCTGACAGATGCGCCCCGTCCAGAGTAGGGGACGCCCACCGGCCGGGTGCAAAGGGACCCGGGTGTGCGGCCCCGTACACGTGCAGCCGCGGTGCGCAGGCGGGCACTCCGCCCGGCGGAGGAGGGGGAATCCCGCTCTGCCCTCCCCAACGCCACCTCCCCTGGAGTCCTCTGGCACCGAACGAGGCGAGAGAGTGCGCGCGAGCTTCCCAGCCGGAGAGTGTTATTTTTAACCTGCCCCCCTTTCTATATCTGCCTCTCGGGTTTGCGCGCCCGCCCGCCCGCTCCACCAGCCGAGGACACGGGCTTCTCACCTCGCTCGGCGGCTCCGGACTCTGAGCGCCTCGCCCGGCCCGCGGCCCCCGCCCTTGAGCGGGCATCGCGCGGCTAAATCTCAGTCTGGAAAGGACCGATTAGGAGCCGCGTGCCTTTCTGCGAAATATTGGAACCGGGTGGGGTGGGGGCGGGGAACCCGGCGCTGTCGTCCCTTCTCTTCCCTCTCTCCCTCCCACCCCGCGCGCAGAGTGGCTGCGAGAGGCGTCTCCTGCTCTCCCCCCTGCAAAAAGCGAGTGGCCGGCCCGGGCCGTGAACCCTCCTTTGATTTTCGGCCTTCTCTCAATGACCACCCTTCTTCAGTCATCTACGAAGCTGGAGCTTCTAACACGCGGACCCTCCGGAGCCAAGTGGGGCGCTACCCACCCCTCCATCTCCAGTTTGCTCCCTGCCACTGTAAACAAATAAAACCATTTAACAGTAGCGGGCCAGCTGTACCAACAACCTCAGGGGAGACCGCGCCTGTGCCGATGCCCTCCCAGGGTCAGACTCATTTGGGTTCTCCCTCCCAGCCCCTTCCTAGGGGCCCAACAACCCAGACCTCTCCACCCCCACCCAGGCTCAGGAAGTTCGTATCTGCTCCCACAAAGGCCACCCACCCTAAATCCAGCCTGTCCTCCCCACCCCACCAAGGGGGGCAGTAAAGATGCTGACTGAGTCCAAAAGCCCCCTGGAACTCTGACTGGATCCTTCCATCACTTGACATTTTCCAGACTGCTCAGTGCCCAATCCTGGAAGCCGGCAGGCAGAGGGCCTCAGCACCTCCCTCCTGAATGAGGTGGGCTCATAGACCACAGGCAGCACAGAGAAGGGGAGACTGGGGGAAGTGCTGGGCTGGAAACCTGAAATGGGGTTCTCTCTGAGGCCTGGCTGGGTTCCCCACTCCAAGGGAGCAGTCTCTGGTGGGGGGTTGGTGGGGTACCTCTTCTTACAGAGAGGTAAGAAGCATGACCAACTTGGAGACCCTGGGTGGTCAGTGGTGAAGATGCTAGACTGGCTCACACCCTTGGGCTAATGCTGGATCTGGGAGGCCCCAGCTTGCCCAGAAGGCAGGAGACGGGGACAGGGCCTCCAGAGAACAAGCAGGGCCTGGCTTGGCAATGTGGGGGTTGTCGAGGGGCTTCTGCCCTTAGTCAGACACTGTGTTTACACTCCCTCTGATCTGTAAAGTTCTCAGTGACTCTCAGACCACTGGAGCTGGTGTAATAGCAGCACTATTACAGGTTGATGCTGTCTGGCCCCCTTCTAGGTCCAAGGTGCCTGGATACATTTTACTTCTAACCCTTAAACTGCCCTTCCAGGAGATGATGTCACCTCTCATTTCACAGACTTGGAATCTGGGCTCCTGAGAAGGGAAGGAGCCATTCCAAACTCGAGGCTCTGGAGGCCTGGTGGTCCCCTTACAGCAAGGCATGGCATGGGCCCCAGGGGTAAGGCCTCAAACTGGACATCAGGGAGGTGCCTGAGGGGCTTCAGGGAATACAAGAAGCCCAAGGTGAGGGGTAGGGTTTCCATGAGGTCCTTGGTTCCTCTTTAGAAATTTCAGAAAGCTGGTTTTCCTGGCAGAAAGAAGGGGGGAGGCTTGACAGGGGGCAGGAGAGAGGTCACAGGGCCTATCCCCCCCCCCACTTAGCCAGACCCCCTATTGAGGGCTCCTATGTTGGGATTTGGCTCTTGGGGCTACAGAATTACTATGAGGTATAAGTTCACATGGGTCTCCTTTATTCATCTCTAGACCAAACATAAATCTCACATAGCCACATACCACTACTTTTCAAATGTGCGGAGCCACTGTTGTGATGAATAAAATTACAAATCCATTTAGGGCTTAGCAGCTTTGGGCAGTTATACTCCCCTCCCCCACAACAATAAACTAGCAACTCCTATTTGACAGAGACCCTCTGGGCCTGCCTCCTCAGTGGTCTAGCTGTGCCCAGTGCTAGCAAGGGAGCTTCCAATTCTAGCATGCCTTGGATGGACAGCCCACTGCTCCCAGATCTCCCTGGGTGGGGAGGATTCTGGCCAGCCCTGAGACACATGGCTCTGTGACCAGATGCATCGGCCTCTTTTAAGGAGGCAGGCCTGGAAGCCACTGGGGAGGCTTTCCTCAGGACAGAAAATTTGTGCCTTTGGTTTCTAGCTGTTGTCTGAGTGGAGAACTGGCTGACTCCCCCAACCCCCTACCAGCCACAAACAAAGTGAGAGTGGAGAGTCAACTGTCATAGTTTGCCCTGCTCTTCTGTGAACAGAATACTTTCTGCCTGTATTCTGTGTGCTGGTTCTCTCTTCCCAGGCCCAGCCTGGCCCCCTCCAGCCTCACCTCTAACTGCATCAGACCCTTCCAGAATTCCCTCCCTCCTCCTGGCTTCCAATCACTCAGCATCTGGGGGAGAGAGCCTCTTTTAGTTGTATATAGCTGACTTGGCCTGACCCCAGCACTGCCTTGTTCTGGAAACTTGCAAGAGAATCCCTCTTGGCAGGCTTACTGGCATGGAGAATGGCAGGCCTCATTCCCTCAGGAAGGGGAGGCTCTAGAGAGAGGTCAGATTCACAACAGCCAGGCCAACCAGCTGTGAGGGTTCTGGCTTCAGGAGCAATGGGAGCCATCATCTGCCCACACCCTGACTGTAAATGGCTAGACATTGTTGCTTGTTGCTAGGAGCTTGGGTTGGAATCCCAGCTCCAGCATACTCATCTGCTGGGTAACATTGGGGAATTTACTTAACCTCTCTGTGCTTCATGAAATTAAACAGGAAAACGTGCAGGGTTAATCATTAGTAAATGCAATAATGTGCTTGGCAGCTGGTAGAGGCTCAACAAAGGGCAGCACCTTCCAGTGTCATCCATTCATGGGGCTGGGTCTAAGCAGTGTACTTTCTCTGCCTCCCAGGAAGCAGCCTGTGCCTGAGGCAGAGCTAGGGAGGGCATTCTGGGACTGAGGGTTGATGTCTGTCCACAGAGCAGCAGCTTATACTCCAAGGCTGGTAGGTCATCTTCCCACTTGCAGCCTTCATGTCCTTGTGACGCTGTATGCATGCCTTAGATACGGATTCTGCTGCAGTGGGTCAGGGTGGGGCCTGTGGCTGGTTTGTGGACCACAACTGGTGTGGCAACATCTCAGCACTGGAAGACTCTGGATCTGCTGAGGCTGGGCTCAGGAATGGGATGTGGGTTTTGTCCTGTGTAAGGAGGACCCGCCAGGACCTCAGAACCAGGCTCTTTGTTCCCCGAGCCCCTTGTCTTTTTTTTTTTTTTTTTTTACAGTTTCTGGCTGGAGCTGGGTTTGAACCCACCACCTCCGGCATATGGGGCTAGTGCCCTACTTTTTTGAGCCACAGGGGCCACCTGCCCCTTGTCTTATATTTGGGTCCCCGTAATGGCCTGGACAACACTTGGGACTCTGCATTTGCTTCCAAGCAGCAACACGCTTCACACTGCCAAGCTTGTAGTCACTTCTAGTCTTAGACCTCAGTTTCCCCACTGGTACAGTGGGAAGCTGGGATAAGATGACCTTACCCTTTCCCCTGGATGGTTCCTTCCCCACACCCTTTTTCCCTTTCCAAAGCAGAAGACCTGGGTCCCTAACCCAGTCTCATCCAACCAGTGATGATAACCAGTTCTCACTTGTGCCTTTATGGGCCAGGCACTGTCCTAGGGATTTTACATCTACAAACTCTGCATCCTGGTTACTCATGAGGTGGGTACCATAATCCTCCCTGTTTTACAGATGAAGAAACTGAGGCCCAGGGAGCTGGAGCATGTTGCCTAAGGTCCTGAAGTTGGTAAGGGCACAGGGCTAGACTCAGGCCCCTACATGTGCCTGGGCCTTTGCATACTGCACAAGGGAAGAACCCATTTGGTTGTCTTGGCACAGCAGGTGTAGACTCAGCACACTGCATATGCCTGGTTGGTAAGGGTGTGGGGAAGGAGGTGCCCAGTTTAGCTGGCAATAGGAGGAGGTGACTGGTACAACCTCTTTGGAGAGTTTTTTGACAATATAGACCCAAATAAAAACTACGTGTGTCCTCTAACCTGGGCCCAAAGTCAACTGCACAAAAGTATTAACTGGAGTGTCTTACAGTACTGGAGATCCCCTAACTGCCCATCCGAGGGGGAAGAGGGCAGTGCATCTGGAGAACACCACACAGTAGAGGACTAAAGAGAGGGAGATATTAACACATTAAAGCATCACATATTATTTGGGAACAGTCTTCAAGTTGGGTGAAAAACAGCACAGTGTAGAAAGTAGGAATAGATGCCCCATTTATATAAAAAGGAGGTTCTATTTGACTTTTTTTTTTTTATTACCAAGAGCATGTGATCCCTCCTAAAAGATTAAAAAACTTGTATGAATAAATATCTGCCCTTGGGCGGCACCTGTAGCTCATCGAGTAGGGCACTGGCCGCATATACCAAGGTGGCGGGTTCAAACCCGGCCTAGGCCTAACTGCAAAACAGAAAAAAAGCTGGGAGTTGTGGTGGGTGCCTGTAGAAACAGCTACTCGGGAGGCTGAGGCAAGAGAATCGCCTAAGCCCAGGAGTTAGAGGTTGCTGTAAGCTGTGATGTCACAGCACTCTACCCAGGGTGATAAAGTGAGACTCTGTCTCTACAAAAAAAAAAAAAGTCTGCCCTTTGGGCTATATAAGGCGGTTGAAGAAAGCAGTTTGGGTCTCAAATCACTGTACCTTTCCCCACCATGGGCTCTAGGCTAATGGACTGACCTAAGTTTCCTCCTCAGTTGGACAGGACGAGGCCCAGCTGCCTTGGGGAGGCTGCTCCCCTGCAATGGGTAAGACAGGGATCATCCCTCCATTTTACAGATGAGGAAACTGCAATCCCACCAGGAAGGAGAACAAAAACCTGTTTCCTTGTCCAGGTTTTCTGGGTGCGCAGCCTTGGGGAACACAGCAGCCAGGACTTGCTGAGGCCCTGGGCAGCATGGGTGCCTGCTGCAGCCAGAGCCAATATAGTAGGCCTAGAACAACAATAGGTTTGAATGCCAACAGTTCCATTTATATGCAGATTTTTGTCAATGGTTATGTGGAGTGTGCCTGCCTCTCCTGCTAGACAGGGGACCTGCCTGCCTCCTCCTTCATCTTCAGCCTACTGGGTGTGAAGATCTTTGTGATAACCCACTTCCACTTAATCAGAATAAATGTTTTCTCTTAACATTTTCTTCTCTGTAGTTTACTTTATTATAAAAATATAGTATAGGGCGGCTCCTGTGGCTCAGTGAGCAGGGCACCGGCCCCATATACCGAAGGTGGCGGGTTCAAGCCTGGCCTCGGCCGAACTGCAAAACAAAAAAATAGCCGGGCGCTGTGGCGGGCGCCTGTAGTCCCAGCTACTAGGGAGGCTGAGGCAAGAGAATCGCTTAAGCTGAAGAGCTTGAGGTTGCTGTGAGCTGTGACTTCACAGCACTCTACAGAGGGTGACACAGTAAGACTCTGTCTCAAAAAAAAAAAAAAAGACGGCAAAACTGCAGCCTGGAGAAGTTAGGTGCCTGGCTTGAGATTACAGAGGCCTATTCTGTGCTAGACACTGCTCCTAACACATTGGGTGTATATACTCTTTTAATCCAAACTGCCACCCTTTAAGGTAGGGACTGTTAAGATTTCCACTGTGCAAAAGAAGAAACAGAAGCACAAGGAGGTTGAAAGACGTGGTCTTTCCAGGTGGCAGAGGTGTGGCAGCAAGCAGCCTTCACTGAGTGGTCATGGCATGTCAGATCCTGTCCTGGGTGCTCTAGCTGAATTAACTTGTGCAATCCTCACGGCAACCTCTTGAGATGGGTGCTTTTATACTCCTGCTCCTCTTATAGATTAGGAAACTGTGGCACAAAGAGGGGAAGTCGCTTGCCCCACTCAGCTAATGAGTCAAGGAGGCTGCATTTGAAACAATATTCAGTTTTCTCTGGAATACGAGGGACTGCTTCATCAGGCCCTCAGACCCTGCACCCCTCACCCTCTGCAGGTGAAGCTGTGTGACTTTGGCTTCGCGCGCATCATTGGTGAGAAGTCGTTCCGCCGCTCAGTGGTGGGCACCCCAGCCTACCTGGCCCCCGAGGTGCTGCTCAACCAGGGCTACAACCGCTCACTGGACATGTGGTCGGTGGGCGTGATCATGTATGTCAGCCTCAGTGGCACGTTCCCCTTTAACGAGGATGAGGATATCAACGACCAGATCCAGAATGCTGCCTTCATGTACCCTGCCAGTCCCTGGAGCCAAATCTCAGCTGGAGGTGGGTGGGGTGTCCTGACCCCGCACGCACTTGGGCGGCAAGGGTTGGAGGCGGAAGAGTGGGCGGGGCCTCAACAGGTGGGCCCTGAGCCTGGCACCTTGAAGGGGCGGAGTCCAGCGATGAGACAGGATCATGGGTAGGGTGGTCTTGTAAAAGCTAGGCTGGGTAATCCTGTCTAGAACTGTGGGCAGGCCCGGAGACCCAGGCCTGGGTTAGGTTACGTGGGCTAGAAACTAAGGGCCAAAACGGACACTTGGAGCCTTAGGAGCTGAGTGAGACCGGACTTGTTTACGGTGGGACCTGGAGAAGGACTGAACTTGAGGAAGCCTGGAGAAGAGCCACATCCTCCCAAGACGTTGGCTGGGATCTAGAGCTTTTAGGGTTATGTCCCTGAAAGGGTTCACCGTGTAAAAGGGGCGCTGGGTATTCTGCCGGGTGTTACTAGGGTGGAAATGGACCTGGAGCCTGAGGGCAGGTCCAGTGACAGAGGTGACCAGTCTAAGGACCTAGCTATGGAGGGTTTCTGAAGAAGTCCAAGAAAAGAGCAGACACTGAGATCCTCTCTGAGCTGGGAACAGATGGGGGATGGGAGGAGAGAGGAGTCAGGACTCAGGCAGACATTGGGATGTCTGCATCTGGGAGCTTTGGCTTTGTGGTTAGGTAGAGGCACTGAGCCTGGTGACTTCAACCTGCCGCCTTGGGGATTGGTCTGGGAAGGTTTCGTCCTGAGGCTGGGAGCTTTGAAGCCAGGGAATGGGGGAGGGGTGAGATATTTAGAGGGCAAGGGCCAGGGGCAGGTGCCGGAGCCAGAGAGTTCAGGAAGACCGTGTAGGAGGAAGGCTAGCAGCCAGCTGTTTATTGATAACCATAAACACGTACACGTTGAGTGCTTCTGTGTGTCTAGTACTGACTGGCCTAGGCTCTGGGAATACTGTGATGATTTGGACAGTCATCTTCTAGGGAGCAGCTTGTTGAGTGGTCTGTAAAGAGCAGAAGGGGGGAGGGTCTCTTCTGAGGGTACAGCCTCACAAAGTTATTGTTGGGGAAGGCAACAGGGAGGCTGCTCAGTGCAGGAGAAGGTGTTGGTGGTGGGCCTGAGAGAAGCCCTAAGTGTAGTAAGAATGTGGGACAACTTGAAGCCCTAAGTGTAGTAAGAATGTGGGCCCTGTAGTCATATTGACAATCCTCAGGATTGTTTTCCAGGACCCACTCAGAATGTCCCTCAATTTAGGTATTTTGTGTGTGCAAGAGTGAATTTGAGTGTGGAGAGAGTGGTGTGAGGAGCCTGTGGGTGTTAGCGGAGCAGGTTGCCTATGTACACACAGCCTATCCTCAGATGGCTTCATACAGTGAGGGCTTAGCCATGGGTTCTCATTAAGAAGAGAGCCTTGGGTAGCTGCTGGCTTATCTTAAAGCTTGACACTCACAAGTGTCCTTTTTTTTTTTTGAGACAGAGTCTCACTATTTCACCCTCAGTAGAGTGCCATAGCATCATAGCTCACCACAACCTCAAACTCTTGGGGCTTAAGCGATTCTCTTGCCTCAGCCTCCCAAGTAGCTGGGACTAGAGGCGCCCGCCACAACACCAGGTTGTTGTAGTTGTCATTGTTGTTTAGCAGGCCAGGGCCGGGTTTGAACCTGCCATCTTCAGTGTGTGTGGCTGGCGCCGTAACCACTGTGCTACAGGTGCCGAGTCTTACTAGTGTCCTACTTGCAAAGAACGGGCCTCAAACTCTGGGCCCTCTGCATGCAATAGTGACCGACTATCATCTGATAACATTATTTTAAAAGATGGGGTTAGGTCCTGATAAATCCATCATAAATTAAAAATATTGTAATGCATAATACATTGAACTCGCCAAACATCCTAGTTTAGCCTACCCTATGTTAAACGTGCTCAGAACACTTACAAAAATCTATAGTTGAGAAAAACCACCTAACACAAACCTTACTTTATAATTAAATATCTAATATTTAATTTAATATACTGAATATGAAACTGAAAATCAGAATGGTTGCATGGATACTTGATGTATGGTCTCTACTGAATGCATATTGCCTTTGCACCCTCATGAAGTTGAAAAATCGTAAGTTGAACCCTCATAAGTCAGGGACTGTATTTTTGTGGATATTGCAAGTGGACGTCAGATTTTCAATGACCAGAATAATATGAAGTTTCCATTTTAAACTTATGGGTTTTTTTTGGTAGAAACAGAGTCTCACTTTATCGCCCTGGGTAGAGTGCCATGGCGTCACACAGCTCACAGCAACCTCCATCTCCTGGGCTTAGGCAATTCTCTTGCCTCAGCTTCCAGAGTAGCTGGGACTACAGGCGCCCGCCACAACGCCCGGCTATTAAACTCATTTTTTTGTTTGTTTGTTTTGTTTTTGTAGAGACAGAGTCTTACTTTATCGCCCTCGGTAGACTGCCGTGGTGTCACACAGCTCACAGCAACCTCCAACTCCTGGGCTTAGGCAATTCTCTTGCCTCAGCCTCCCGAGTAGCTGGGACTATAGGCGCCCGCCACAATGCCTGGCTATTTTTTTGTTTTGTTTTGCAGTTCAGTGGAGGCCAGGTTTGAACCTACCATCTTCAGCCTATGGGGCTGGTGCCCTACTCACTGAACCACAGGCGCCACCCTAAACCTATTTTTTTTTTTTTTTTTTGAGACAGAGCCTCAAGCCGTCACCCTGGATAGAGTGCTGTGGCATTACAGCTCACAGCAACCTCCAATTCCTGGGCTCAAGCGAGTCTCCTGCCTCTGCCTCCCAAGTAGCTGGGACTACAGGCACCCGCCACAATGCCCAGCCATTTTTTGGTTGCAGCTGTCATTATTGTTTGGTAGGCCGGGCTGGATTCGAACCCACCCAGCTCAGGTATATGTGGCTGGTGCCTTAGCACGTTGAGCCACAGGCGCCGAGCCTTAAACCTATGTTTTTTGAGTTTCTTTTTGTCACCCTCGGTAGAGTGCTATGGCATCATAGCTCACAGCAACTTCAAACTCTTGCACTCAAATGACTCTCTTTTCTCAGCCTCCTGAGCAGCTAGGACTACAGGCACTCACCATAACATCTAGCTATTTTTTTTTTTTTTTTTGTAGAGACAGAGTCTCAGTTTATCACCCTGGGTAGAGTGCCGTGGCGTCACACTGCTCACAGCAACCTCCAGCTCTTGGGCTTAAGCGATTCTCTTGCCTCAGCCTCCCTAGTAGCTGGGACTACAGGCGCCCGCCATAGCACCCGGCTAACCTTTTCTTGAATCAATATGCAACAGGTTTGGGGGCCCACATTCAAGGACTACGTGCTTAATGATGGCTATGTGCTCTTTCCCCATGGCCTGCAGTCCCTCCCTGATGCACTACCTATGTTCAAGGTCCCACACCTGCTTGCTAATGAGGGACTGATCTTATCTCATTAATGCATGCAGTTGCTTGAGGGCTTATCTCTGGGCTACAAAACATCTCTATGCAGTCCCATTCCCAGAGCCTCCTACACCTGGAACTATAGACACCTGCCACAAGGCCCGGTTATTTTTAGAGATGGGGTCTTGCTCTTGCTCAGGCTGATCTTGAACTCCTGAGCTCAAGCAATCCACCTGCCTCAGCCTCCCAGAGTGCTAGAATTACAGGATTGAGCGACCGCACCTAACTCTGGTTTCAAGCATTTAAAAGAGGCCAAACTTTACTGCAAGACAGAAGAGTGGGTGTCTCGTGACCACAGTGACTGGGAAAATCATTGCTGCTATGGAAGAAATGGTTTTTGAGAACAATTGAGTGACATTTAAGGACACTAAAGCGGTACTGCAGATTGGATTGTGCAAAATCCTGCATGATTATCTTTATTAGCAATGTTTCATCATTGCTGGTGGGTGCCTCATACTTTGACAGATGACTAAAAGTGCATTCATGTCATCTGTCCATATCTTGCCTTTTTTTTTATTTTCTAAGACAGGGTCTTACTCTATGAGAATGGTATGAAGAAATCCTGGTCTAGAGGTGTTTTTTTGTGTTTGAAACAGTCTCCCTTTGTCATTCCCAGTAGAGTACGCTGTTGTCATAGCTCATAACAACCACTAACACTTGTGCTCAAGTGATTCTCTTGCCTCAGTCTTCCGAGTAACTGGCACTACAGGTGCCCACCACAACGCCCAGCTATTTTTAAAGATGGAGTCTCGCTGTAGCCCAGGATGGTGGTCTCAAATTCGTGAACTCATGCAATCCACCCACCTAGGCCTCCCAAAGTGCTGGGATTACAGGTGTGAGCCACTGCACCTGGCCTACGTGTTTGTGATACTGTTACTGTTGATGAAACCTGGATTTACCAGTTTGATACAGAGAATAAGTGTTAGTCAACAGTATGGATTTTTCCTGATAAAAATCCAGCATCAAAAGTGAAGTCCAAAAAAAGAAATCAATTCCAGGGCAGCACCTGTGGCTCATCAAGTAGGGTGCCAGCCCCATATACTGAAGGTGGCGGGTTCAAACCCGGCCTCAGCCAAATTGCAAAATGGAAAAATAGCCTGGCATTGTGGTGGGTGCCTGAAGTCCTAGCTACTTGGGAGGCTGAGGCAAGATAATCACCTAAGCCCAAGAGCTGGAGGTTGCTGTGAGCTGTGTGATGCCACGGCACTCTACTGAGGGCGATAAAGTGAGACTATCTCTACAAAAAAAAAAAAAAAAATCGATTCCTGGCCCATGTAAAAAAAAAAAAAGAAAAAAAAAAGTGAAGCTTCCTGAAATATCTGAAAGAAAATGGTGGCAACTTTCTTTTCCCAAAGTGGTCTGTTGCATCTGTTCTTCTGGAGGGACAAAGGACTGTTACTGCTTAGTGGTACACAACAGTGTGCCTCCCCAAGGTTTTCAGGAAGCTTCAAAAACAGCAGCCAAGGACAGGACTGTGGGGTAACATCTTGCACCGTGACAGTGTGTCTGCTCACACGGCCAACATCACCATTCAGTTCCTGGAGTCCACAGAGGTTAAACTTATGAACTATTCCCCCTATAGTCCTGACCTGGCCCCTTGTGATTATTTTCTGTCCCCAACAGGCAAAAAAATCGTATGTGCTGAAGAAGGTTCTTTAGCCCTGAAGAAGCTGTTCATGTCTATGAAAGTGAGATTACAATATTTGAAGAAAATGGGTGCAAAGAGTGTTTTATTTTATTTATTTATATATATTTTTGAGCTAGAGTCTCACTGTGTCGCACTCGGTAGAGTTCTGTGGCATCATAGCTCACAGCAACCTCAGTCACTTGAGTTTATGCAATTCTATTGCCTCAGCCTCCCAAGGAGCTGGGACTACAGGCTCCTGCCACAACACCTGGCTATTTTTCTGTTGTGGTTTTCATTGTTGTTTTAGCTGGCCTGGGCAGGTTTGAACCCGCCTCAGTGTATGTGGCTGGCGCCTTACCTACTGAGATAAGGGTGCCGCCTTATTTTGTTTTATTTATTTTTTTGAGACAAGAGTCTCACTATCTCGGCATTGGTAGAGTGTTGTGGCATCACAACTCACAGCAACCTCAAACTCTTGGGCTTAAGCAATTCTCTTGCCTCAGCCTCCTGAGCAGCTGGGACTACAGGTGCCTGCCACAATGGCCTACTATTATTTAGTTGCAATTGTTGTTGTTTAGCAGGCCCTGGCCAGGCTCAGACCCACCAGCCTTGGTGTATATGGCTGGCACCCTAATCACTGAGCTTTGGGTGCTGAGCTCTTACTTTATTTTTTTGAGATAGTGTCTCATTTTGTCACCCTTGGTAGACTGTTGTGGTGTCATATCTCACAGCAACCTCAAACTCTTGGGCTCAGTGATCCTCTTGCCTTAGTCTCCCAAGTAGCTAGAACTATAGGCACCTGCCATAAAATCCAGCTATTTTTAGAGATGGGGTCTTGCTCTGGCTCAGGCTGGTCTTGAACCTGTAAGCTCAAGCAATCCACCCACCTCGGCCTCCCAAGTACTGGGATTACAGGCATGAGCCACTGAGCCTGGCTGGAAAGAGTATTTTAAAAAACATTTTACAAGAATGCAGAAGGCATAGAGTATCTTGGCTATTATTTTGAGAGAACATAGTAATTAAAATGATTTTATGTTTCTTTTTTCTATTTTTTTTTTTTTTTTGAGACAGAGCCTGAAGCTGTCGCCCTTGGTAGAGTGCTATGTCATCACAGCCCTCAGCAACCTCCAACTCCTGGGCTTAAGTGATTCTGTTGCCTCAGCCTCCTGAGTAGTTGGGACTACAGGCGCCCACCACAACACTGGCTATTTTTTGGTTGTAGTTGTGTTGTTTGGTGGCCTGGGCTGGATTCGAACCCGCTAGTTCTGGTGTATGTGGCTGGTACCTTTGCTGCTTGAGCTATAGGTGCTAAGCCCTTTTTTTTGTTTGTTTGTTTCTTTTTTTTTTTTTTGAGACAGAGCCTCAAGCTGTCACCCTGGATAGAGTGCTGTGGCATTACAGCTCATAGCAACCTCCAATTCCTGGGCTCAAGTGAGTCTCTTGCCTCCGCCTCCCAAGTAGCTGGGACTACAGGCACCTGCCACAATACCCGGCCATTTTTTGGTTGCAGCCGTCATTGTTGTTTGGCGGGCTAGGGCTGGATTCGAACCCGCCAGCTCAGGTGTATGTGGCTGGCGCCTTAGCCTGTTGAGCCACAGGCGCTGAGCCCTTTTTTTTTGTTTCTTAACCATGTTCAGCAAAGGACATTTATTTATTATTTCAGGATTTTACATTTCTTTTCTTTTTGAGACTCAAGCTGTTGCCCTGGGGAGAGTGCTGGTGCGTCATAGTTCATAGCAACCTCAAATTCTTGGGCTTAAGTGATTCTTTTGCCTCAGCCTCCCAAGTAGCTGGGACTACAGTTGTTCACCACAACACCTGGCTATTTTATCATTGTTGTTGTTTTTGCCGTTGTCATTGTTGTTTTAGCTGTTGTAGACTGGGTTCAAACCCGCCAGCCTCGGTGTATATTGCTGGCACCCTACCCACTGAGCTATGGGTACCACTAGGATTTTACATTTCTTTTTTTTTTTTTTTGCCGTATATTTTTTTGGCTGGGGCCAGGTTTGAACCACCACCTCCAGTATATGGGGCCAGTGCCTACTCCTTTGAGCCACAGGCGCTGCCCTGGGGTTTTACATTTCTTAAGTTTTGTATCTCAGAAGTTTTTCAAGTCCCTAATATTGCACCACTGCACTGTAGCCTGGGCAACATTGTGAGACTCTATTAAAAAAAACATAGAAACCCCTGCATATGTTAAATAATTTTTTAATTTAATTTAAATGACTGTTCTTTTATGATAGTAATTCCATTTAAATGTTTCAGTTACTTACATTTCAGCTATGAAGTAAGTGGTTTCTTCTTTCAGATTCCTTTTTCCAAATTTTTCTTCTCGAATCAAGGAAGAATCCGGGATGTTCAATCTCAGCTTCTGCTTGACAAGGTAACATTTTCCTGTACTTTTCACTCAAAACTATACATCTTTAGTGAAATAGAATGCCTGTGAGTCTGAGTCCATGTTGAAAGTCTAATAGATGAAAATTTTGGCCGGGCTTAGTAGTTAATGCCTGTAATCCTAGCACTTTGTTTTTTTTTTTTTTTTTTTTTTTGAGACAGAGCCTCAAGCTGTGTCACCCTGGATAGAGTGCTGTGGCATCACAGCTCACAGCAACCTCCAATTCATGGGCTCAAGCGATTCTCTTGCCTCCACCTCCCAAGTAGCTGGAACCACAGGCGCCCGCCACAACGCCTGGCCATTTTTTGGTTGCAGCCATCATTGTTGTCTGGCGGGCCCGGGCTGGATTCGAACCCACCAGCTCAGGTGTATGTGGCTCGTGCCTTAGCCCGATGAGCCACAGGCGCCGAGCCAATCCTAGCACTTTGGGAGGCCAAGGGAGGAGGATTGTTTCAGACCAGGAGATGGAGACTAGCCTGGGCAATAGAGTGAGACCTCATCTCTAAAAATAATTAAAAATAGAAAATTTGGCAGGCATGGGGGCACACACTTGCAGTTTCAGCTACTTGGGAAGCTGAGCCCAGAAGTTTGAGGTTGCAGTGAGATATGATGATGCCATTTTACTCCAGCCTAGGAGACAGAGTGAGACCTTGTTTCATAAAAGAAGAAAAGTGAAAATTCCTACTCAAGGCCACTTCTGTTTTGTCAGGACATGTTGAGTCAGACCTGAGTCAAAATTTCCATCCCGGAGGTACTTTAGTATGACCATTTTTTTTAGCATCCCTACATTTTATTTTAGCTTTCAAGTAAGAGTTCAGAAGCGTTTCAAGGAACCTCTATTAGACATCCATGTTGTCCTTAGTAGTGTTAAGTGGCACCACTTAATGAGGAGAGGCAAGGAAGTAGAATGTGAAAAGAATAGCAGTCTTGTACTCCTCTGTATAAGTTGCTACAGCTTGTGAAATTTATTGTATATTTGCTAAGAGATGATAACAGTCACCTCATGAGATTTTAAAACTGCAGGAATAACATAATTATATGAGTGTATGAGATTTTAATCAATTTTTTTATTTTCAATTTAGATCTCTTTTATAGGATTTACCTTGGCTGATAAAGTGGATGGTCCATTCTTCCTGGAAATTGATTTTATTGGCGTGTTTACTGATCCAGCCCACACAGAAGAGTTTGCTTATGAAAATTCTCCAGAGATTAGCCCAAGACTTTTCAATTAAATAACATGTAGTAGTTTTGTATTACTAAACTTACAGTAATAGCATCTTCAGTGATACAGACAAAATAAAATATTTCTTTAATGGCATCCAGCCAATAGTTGGTATGTAACCCCAAGACAAATCTAAATACTGTTGCTAAGAGGGCCCAGATAAGGGGAATGCAACATGAAACCAGGTTCTGAACTATGCTTTAGTTCATAGAATACAAGTACTGATGCAGAGGTACTATTAAGCAACTTACCGTTTTTGGTCAAATGGTTCCTACATGAGTAGACAGTTTCCAAAGCAAAATGTCTCTGAGGTGATTGTAGATGGTCTTTTTCCACCCAGTTTCTTTTAAAAGTTTCTTTCTATTTTCCCCATCTTTGAGGAAAGGAGACTGCTAAAGAATATTAGGATGCCAAAGAAGTCACTGGGAAGAGAGATACCTACTTAATAGGGCTTGTTTTCCGAAGATACATGCATCATCCTTGCTAGTTATTACTTTATAGTGACCTCAAATGTAACTACTGGAGAAAGTAAAAGTGTCAGACCATCCCCAAAGCTTCTCCAGTCACTTTAAGTTTAGTAGAGATTGGATATGCCAAAAAATAAGACGCTGATTAACACAGTTTAAATTGATCAATTCTTGTCATTTTAGAGGGGGAAATAGGAAACTATAATATAGCCCGAGTACTATATAAGAGCCAAGTTTACAAAGAAATAAGAGCTATGCAAAGCTGGCCATGTGCAGTGGCTTACACCTGTAACCCTAGTATTCTGGGAGGCTGAGGCAGGTGAATTGTTTGAGCTCAGGAGTTCAAGACCAGCTTGAGCAAGAGCAAGGCTCCATCTCTTTGAAAAATAGAAAAACTACTGGGCAGTTGCCTGTGGCTCACTGGATAGGGTGCCGGCCCCATATACCAAAGGTGGCAGGTTCAAACCTAGCCTTGGCCAAATGGCAACAAAAAAATGGCCAGACGTTCTGGTGGGCACCTGTGGTCCCGGCTACATGGGGGGCTTGGGCGAGAGAATCACTAAAGTCCAGAGGTTGGAGGTTTCTGTGAGCTGTGATGCCACAGCACTCTACCAAGGGAGATAAAATGAGACTCTGTCTCTAAAAAAAGAAAAATAGAAACACTAGCTAGGCATGGTGGTGCGTGCCTGTGGTACCACCTACATGGGAGGCTGAGGCAAGAGGATGGCTTGAGCCCAGGATTTGCAGGTTGCTGTGATCTGTCATGCCATAGCACTCTAGCCTAGGGCAACCAAGTAAGACTGTCTCAAAAAAAAACAAACAAAAAAAAACAAGCTACCCAAAGCTAAGAGCTTTTTCAACAACTTGGGCTAAAGTAATTTTCTATGTATGTAATGATCTTTTTTTTTTTGAGACAGAGCCTCAAGCTGTCACCCTGGATGGAGTGCTGTGGCATCACGGCTCACAGCAATCTGCAATTCCTGGGCTCAAGCGAGTCTCTTGTCTATGCCTCCCAGGTGGCTGAGACTGCAGGTGCCTGCCACAACGCTTGGCCATTTTTTGGTTGCAGCCGTTGTTGTTTGGCGGGCCCGGGGGATTCAAACCCACCAGCTCAGGTGTACAGTTGTCACTTTAGCCTGTTGAGCCACAGGTGCCGAGCCTGTAATGATTTTTTTTTTTTTTTTGAGACAGAACCTCAAGCTGTCACCCTGGATAGAGTGTGGTGGCATCACGGCTCACGGCAACCTCCAATTCCTGGGCTCAAGCGAGTCTCTTGCCTCTGCCTCCCAGGTAGCTGGGACTACAGGCGCCGGCCACAACGCCTGGCCATTTTTTGGTTGCAGCTGTCATTGTTGTTTGGCGGGCCTGGGCTGGATTAAAACCCGCCAGCTCAGGTATATGTGGCTGGCGCTTTAGCCCGTTGAGCCACAGGCGCCAAACCCTGTAATGATTTTTTTTAACAGCTTTATTGAAGTATATATAGTATAAAATTTGCTTGTTTTACAAATATGAAGTCGGATAATTAAGCCTATGAACTTGCCCCTATGTGCTTTGGCAGCCCTGTACAAACAACTTGGTAAAGTTTTTTAACATTGGCACATCAGTGTCTTACAATTGTGTTCATGTGGATGTGTGGTAGTGTCTTGCTGAGTGACATTCATTGTTGCTTGTTTTTGTG